>ML994004.1:0-66270 GCA_010093945.1 Delitschia confertaspora ATCC 74209 | reverse complement strand
CGTTCCCAGCCAAAGAATAGAACCGACTTTGCAGGCTTTCTTTATCAAGTTAAGAGATCATGACTGTTCCCTCTTTGAGCATTTAACTTACGACTATCCATATATCTCCTTATACAGATATTTAACCGTATTTAGGACATTCCAGTGACAATCTCCTTGGAATTGAAACAGGCAGACACAAAATGAACCACTTCCTATTCGGCTTTGAATTGGCTTTGTTTTACACAAAGCTTGTTCAACTTCCCCTATTTCAAGAGTGAGAGGAGGTCTTAAGTAGTTGTTACACTGAGAACTGGGTACCTGGCAGCGCCTCCACATAATAACAAGCCGATAGGCAGGGCACCCAGAAGTAAACCTGGTTTTTCCCTACAAAGGGTTTTCCGAAATAGATAGTGGAGTCTGCGTGGGCCTTCATGGAACCGTATCGGACATAAAACTAGAATGAATAACAATAATAACAAGCTGATAGAGAGAAATCGATCCTCGAACCTTAACAAATTCTCTCTCCTCTTACCCATTAGATGGGCGAGCTTGTCTACCCTGGCAGGCTGATGCGCTTCTATTAACCGACACCCCATATATACACTCTTAGGAAGATGGTACCTTTATACAAAGCTACTATGTGGGATAGCAGAAATTAAGGGAGTCTGGGTATGTGACCCATTTCTTATCCAAAGAACACACTCAGATTAGAAACGTCTAACCAGCGTTTGCTCTTTTCGGTTCTCGAAAGACCCTTTCTTGGGTTTTCTTGCTAGTTCTTATTTTTTTTTTTCCTTCAACTTCCAACTCCCACAACAGTCTTCAAATTTAGCAGCTTTCAAGGATGGGGCACACGCTTCTGGGTTAATAGAGATGCAATATGCATTCTGTAGGAAGGAGGAAAGAGGTTGGCGTCTCGTGCTATTTAAGGATTGTTTGAGTTTCTCTCGTAAACGGAGCCCTGCTACCGCAATAATAACATGAATGATATCTTCCTTAATAGTTAGTGGTAGAGTATGGCATATTATTTTAATTGCATTGAAAACGGAAGACGGACAGGGTAAAGGAAACCAATAAGATACATAAAAATTCTGGCTGGGTAATTTTAAAAAAATATTCTAGAGCGAGTAGGCATGACTAGAAAATAGGTCCAGAGCTTTTTAGCAGATTGACATCTCGTACTAGCCAGGACCAGTGGTAGAAAGTTACAATGTCTGGATGTAGAAGAGGAAAATAAAGAAAAGAAACAGATAATCGGAATAAGTTGATAAGTTAGGGAAAAGAGGGCGGAGGAAAGGGGTAGGCTATTGAGATACGTCCCCCGCCTCCCATTTCTCTGCCCTCGGCTTTCCCCTTCGCTCTGTCACACACCTCGTTCATATATTATTACTATCCACCCCTTGTTATATCCATCCCAGCCACATCCCACCTTCTCAACTTACATCTAGCTCATCAGTTTACACCCCTTAGGTCTATTACTCAAACACTGCGTCGTATAAGTTCCCTGAAACCTAACATTGCTCATCCTCCCACAAAATAACCCATACCAAGCACATCCCACTAAAACTTTCTGCACACCATTAACCAAAAACATACCTAATGTCAAGCAGCGCATCATCCAAGCTGGTAAAACACCACTTATACGGCACAAACCTCAGTGGCGTATAGCAGACCGCATGTGGCGCTCTCAGCAAATGCGTGTCGAGATCGAGCCAAAGCTCCGCGAGCAGCGAGTGGTAGACGGTGGCGTTGACTAGGTGGGACTCCTTGTGGGCCAAAAGTGAGGAGTTTCAAGGTCTTTGAGCTCCGTAAGTGGCTTGCCTTGCCAAATTTCGTTGTGAAACGCCTGGAGAGGTCTAGGCTGGCGCCGATGCGGCCGTGATAGGTTAAGAGGGCGTGACCGACGTCGCGGGTTTTGAGGACGGGGAATTCTTGGAAGGATTAGATGTTGGTGGGCCACTCGGTGTCGGCATGTGTTTAATTCCAGTTATCTCTTGGGCTGATACACTGGTACAACGTTCGTTAGGACTTCGAAGCGCTCTGCAGGCTTGGTGCATGGCTCAATAGAACTCAAAAGCTTCCAAGCATGGAAATGAGACGGTGGATGTCTGTAGGGATGTAACCACGACGTCTAAAGGATATCCTCTTGTTGGAGTAGAGTGTGACTCTACTTCAACTAGGTACGGTTCACAGTCCAGGAAGCATCAAGTCAAAGAGGAGAAACAGTGTTTGGATCTTAGTTATATCTTTGTTTTCTTTCTTTTACGTTTCTCTCAATGGCCGAGAGGAAGGGGAGGGAAGAAAGGAGAATAGCCTGGGCTTCTTTTCAAAGGAAGCCAGCTACTACTAACGGATATGAGGCCTAAACAAGGGATTTATCCGGATAGGGTAGAACGCCGTAATCCTGAAGATTGTATGCGCATTTACTGTTATATTCTAGTCGTCTAAGTAAATAGTAATAAATGAAGTAAAAAAAAAAGGATATCCTCTTCTAAGATCTTGCGGGTGTCGAGATGGACATGGATGAGAAGACGTACATCCGACTCAGAATATAGAGGAAATGACCCCAGGGGATGCGAGAGCAGTGGATGAATATGGATGAGAAGAGAAACGTGATCTGCGAAAGATGGGGGGGGAAAAAGGAAATCAATAGTATCATATCACTTGGTAGTAATTGCATCCTCGTCACCAGTTTATATCTCATTGTGCATATTGTGTACACTTAGGAGCACTCACTATTTCACTATGCATCATAAGCAGAATTTATAATCACTCGCTGTAGGTTGTTTCATTCAAGCGAGACACGGAAGGACAAACCAGATCATGTACTAGGAACTCAAAGTAGTTGGAGAACGGAGCTGGCAATACTAGAGCGCTTCAATACGATACAATTTCACACATACATGGTGATCTGGCTCCAGGGTTTAGTAAAGAACTTAAGATAGGAGGTATAGACAAAACGGTCATTGTGATATTGAATTGTGTTCATGACAAGCCATTGTGGTTTTGATGTGCATCTTCAGGAGACATCAGACTGCCTAGTTACATCCCGTTATGAAGCGACCATGGAAAGACAAGTTTAAAAGACACGTGTGAAAGTCCTAAATCTGGACCGTAGATTACAGCAAGCAACCCACTTTCCCGATGGAAATAGATAATATTCTTTATGAGGGGCTAACGGTACATAGAAACAATAGCAAAAGCACTTCCAGGCTCCTTCTCTATGTCACAGGTCATGCCATTGTGTTAAGAGAAAATGGATAACTTTATAGTACTTGAGGGCATGACTAGCTTAGATAAGGGAAGCCAAACCGGGTCTGTATAAGGGGTAGAAAGAGGTTAATAAAGTCACGTGCCGGTTATGGATTCGGTCACGTGTTAGACCTTCTCACCGCCCCCAGATAAGTAAAGAGAACCTAATCTATAAAGACTTTTGGAGATGAAGTGAGATAGAGAAGTTTTAATTCAGGTTTGAGGGCCCTTTAAATTTCGTCTGCACATGGGCGAGTAGTGGCCGTCATAAGCTGGGGGACTACGTACTAGTCGTGCATTAAGCTTCTTAGACAATGGTCTTAGTCCTGCGAGATATCCTAGTTAATACTAGAGTAACAATGGCGGTTATTGGAGAGAATGTAGAAGAGTTCAGCCCAGTTTACATGCCCTTTGTTTGAACATGTCTGATAGGTGGTGCTTAGGCAAGCCACTCAGCTATAGTTGATGGTGATGATTGCCCTGCTACAGTCGGTGAGCACATGTGAAATACGGAGCTGAAAGACAAGCATATGCAACACCGCGTTTGTTCACCGTTTCAATGTTGAGAGGCTGGTAAGTCTATTGCTTTCTCTGTCTCTCCCAGATAAAGACCATCACCTAATTTATAAGTTATTGAAATGCGGCATCGCCGATGAAATTTTCGTCCTACGGTGAACATTGGAAGACTCCATTTGATGGTCCAGGGGGGCATCTTCACAACGTGTTGTTCACAAGCCTTGGAGCATGGAGATGCTAGGTGAGGCAGAAATAGAAGCGGACGATTCCATAAGCAAGCTCTAGCCACAATATGGCGTCGCTTAACGTTAGTACAGCCGTTGCTCTCCATAAAAAGAACCTTAGAGGTCAAAAAGAAGGCGATAGAAATATTGGTTGCCGACTCAACCGCTGTTGTTGCTTGCTCAACAAGCAGTACGTGAACTATTGAAACCAGACCATTTACCTAGCTGCTGCTATTTTTGCATCCTCTGGAGTTGCTGCGCCTCAGATATCGGAACCAAATCCCTGAGAAAGTCGCCCGCCGGTGGTCGATCAGGAACCTGTCTAAGACGGGAAGCATATGCCGAGTCTCGGCATATCCCTGAGAGAGCAGTCATGACGAAATAGGAGAGATATTGGTGGATTGTGCAGAATGGACTGTGTGGACGAAAATGCTGGAGGGGGTGATGGACGTTGGGGATTGTTTGAAGGTTTTTTTTGTTTGAGAGAAGGAAAAAGAGGGGATCGAACGACGGAGGTCTTTTGTTTCACGGCTTACGCCACCGCCATAATGGCAAGGATGGCGACACTAGGGGTTTCTAAAGCTGAGGGGGACAGTTTTTGTGGAGAGCAGGGGCCAAATTGTGGTCGAGCGATGCCAGCCTTGGCCGCGAAGATCAGATGCCGTATATAAAGCCCTAACATCAACACGCCTCCACCGCCATTCTCATTCCCCTCTTCTCCACCTCTTACACTCCATTCTGCGTCTTCTTGCTTCTGTACAGTCTGCTGTCTATCGTTTTCAACGAATTCTTACGATCGCTACCTCTTAACGAATCTCTACAGTCTTTGTTTTCGCTATGTGGTACGTACATGAATGCCCCGCCTCCGCTGCACACTCCGACATAACAATGCACATACTGACCGCAATTCTAGCGGAATTTTTGGATACATTAACTACCTTGTGGAGAAGGACAGGAAATTCATCCTCAACACACTCATTAATGGTGCGCTCTACCTCCAATCTACTGCCCTTTCAGTTATAGCCAGGGCATAAAAAAATTCAAAAAGCTGACAAGTGTTCTTTTCGGCAGGCCTCGCCCGTTTAGAGTATCGCGGATACGACTCCGCCGGTCTGGCCATCGATGGAGACAAAAAGAATGAGGTGTACGCTGTCAAGGAGGTTGGCAAGGTCGCCTCCCTGAAGAAGCTGGTTGACGAGGCAAACTTCGACCTTGAGAAGATCTTCGACTCCCACGCAGGCATTGCTCACACTCGGTGGGCCACACACGGTCCTCCTTCCAGAGTGAACTGCCATCCCCATAGGTAGGTCGACGTTCCTACGGACTGTCAGCAAACTGAAACAATCATTTCTGATCGCCTTCTTCTTGGCCTTGTACCACCGATCTTGCACTTATCAAAGAGCATGGGCTAATCGTTTCTTCATCATAGGTCTGACCCCAACTGGGAGTTTGCCGTCGTCCACAACGGTATCATTACCAACTACAAGGAACTGAAGACTCTGCTGGAAGGCAAGGGCTTCAAGTTCGAGACCGAGACCGATACCGAGGCCATCGCCAAACTGGCCAAATACATCTATGACCAGCACCCAGAAATGGAGTTCCCCGTGTTGGCTAAGACCGTCATCAAGGAGCTTCAGGGTGCTTTTGGTCTTCTTATGAAGTCCGTCCACTACCCACACGAGGTCATTGCTGCCCGAAAGGGTTCGCCTTTGGTCATTGGTGTGCGGACACAGAAGAAAATGAAGGTCGATTTCGTCGACGTGGAGTATACAGATGAGCATACGGCACTTCCTGCGGAGCGGGCCTCCCAGAATGTTGCCCTGAACAAGGCAAACAGCCTGCTTGCTCCTCCTGATAAATCACTCCTGCACCGTTCGCAATCTCGCGCCTTCCTTTCCGATGATGGCGTCCCCATGCCAACCGAGTTCTTCCTCTCGTCCGACCCATCTTCGATTGTCGAGCACACCAAGAAAGTCTTGTACTTGGAGGATGATGACATTGCACACATCCACGAGGGCTCGTTGAACATCCACCGTCTCAATAAGAATGATGGCGTTTCCAATGTCCGTGCTATTCAGACTTTGGAGATCCAGCTACAGGAGATCATGAAGGGACAGTTCGACCATTTCATGCAGAAGGAGATTTTCGAGCAGCCAGAGTCCGTCGTCAACGCTATGCGTGGTCGTCTGGATGCCGTGAACAAGACGGTCACTCTCGGTGGCCTCCGTCAATACATTTCCACCATCCGCCGTTGCCGAAGGATAATCTTCATCGCCTGCGGTACCAGTTACCACTCCTGCATGGCGGTGCGTGGTATCTTCGAGGAGTTGACTGAGATCCCAATTGCCGTCGAGCTGGCCTCCGACTTTTTGGATCGCCAAGCCCCTGTTTTCCGTGACGACACCTGCGTGTTCGTTTCCCAGTCTGGCGAAACCGCTGACTCGCTCATGGCTCTTCGCTACTGCTTGGAGCGTGGTGCGTTGACTGTTGGTATCGTCAACGTTGTCGGCTCTTCTATCTCTCTCCTTACTCACTGCGGTGTCCATATCAACGCCGGACCTGAAATTGGTGTTGCATCCACTAAAGCGTATACCTCTCAGTTCGTATGCATGGTCATGTTTGCGTTGTCGCTTAGTGAGGACCGCGCTTCGAAGCAGCAGAGGAGGGCGGAAATCATGGAGGGTCTTACCAAGATCTCTGACCAGTTCAAGGAGGTGCTTAAGCTCGACCAGCCAATTAAGAAGCTCTGTGAAAGGTTCAAGAATCAGAAGAGTTTGTTGCTTCTGGGGCGTGGCTCCCAGCATGCCACTGCCCTCGAGGGTGCTCTCAAGATCAAGGAAATCTCCTACCTCCACTGCGAAGCCGTTATGTCGGGAGAACTCAAGCACGGTGTGCTTGCCCTTGTCGATGAGAATCTCCCTATCGTCATGATCCTTACCAGGGACGACATCTTCGCCAAGTCCTTGAACGCCTACCAGCAGGTCATCGCTCGTAAGGGCCGTCCGATTATCATCTGCAACGAGAACGACCCCGAGTTCCCGGCCGAGAAGACGGACAAAATCGAGGTTCCCAGCAACGTTGACTGCCTCCAGGGTCTTATCAACGTTATCCCGCTGCAGCTCATGGCCTACTGGATGGCAGTGGGCGAGGGTCTCAACGTAGACATGCCTCGTAACCTTGCCAAATCTGTTACTGTCGAGTAAAGTGGTTGTTGGTCTAAAATCAATATTTAGGTTTGGCGTATCAGGGGTTTACAGCTAGCTAAATGCTATATGCTGATTGTATTTCTGGGCTGGATTTGGTGTTACGAACTCGAGGAATTGAATACTAGCTTTATTTTGTCTTTGGTATTTTGGATCCTTTTTTGAAATTTGTCTGAACCTTGAACAGTGATGCGGCTCTTTCGCTTGGCGGCGATGTCGCGATACGGATGCATCCACCATGCCAACCCCCTTGCAGGTTGGTGCGGGGCAAGTTCCCAGGAACGGCTTCGGCATCCCACCAAAAGCGTCATCTGCATTCCCCTGTAGACTCTCACTTTCTCCGTAAACACCACAAATACATCCACAAGACATACTTTCTTCATTTCCTCAGATCAGCCATGACGACACTCAAAGGTCCGGGAAAGCCCAAAACCTATGACGGTATGACTCGCCCTTTAGCAGAAGCAACATCCCGCCTCAAGCTTCCCAAAGCTCTACACATACCATACGAGCCTTAGAAGGGGACTGATAAATATTCAGGTTCCGCGCTGCGAATCGGCATTGTTCATGCTCGCTGGAATGCGACCATCATCGATGCCCTTCTTGCTGGGACGAAGAAGGCACTTGCTGCTGCCGGCGTCAAGGAGGAGAACATCGTCATCCAAAGCGTACCAGGCAGCTACGAGCTACCATACGCCGTGAAACAGTATGTCCATATACATTCTTCCTCTTACCTTGCATTGTGTCTTTGCTAGAGGTATTGGGAGGTCCTTTGACCTATCTACAAAGCTCATCGCCATCACTTTCAGAGCGACAACCACTGACAACTTCCACTCAAACAGAATGTATTCCGCATCCCAAGTCCAATCCTCCTCCACGGGCGTTGTAGGCGCAGCCGCCGACCTCCTCGGCTCTGCAACAGACCTCGCCGCCCTCTCTTCTTCGAACCCATCGTCCAATGACGCCAAAGCGCCCTTCGACGCCATAATTGCCATCGGTGTGCTCATCAAGGGCGAGACCATGCATTTTGAATACATTGCCGACGCTGTGAGCCATGGCTTGATGCGCGTGCAGTTGGATGCTAATGTACCGGTGATTTTTGGGCTGTTGACGCTATTGAGCGATGAGCAGGGACTGCAGAGGGCGGGGATTGGTGGGCCGAGTGGGAATGAGGGGCATAATCATGGTGAGGACTGGGGGAGTGCGGCGGTGGAGTTGGGAGTTAAGAGGAGGGGGTGGGTGGATGGGAAGATGGTGGATTAGCTCCTTCGTATGCTGTCAAGGGAGAAAAGGAAAGCATTGGAAGCAACATCACAGGTCCTTGGATAGGATATCACAAAAACTATAAGGGCGGCCGGTTCCTGCACGGCTGAGAAGGCATGCACTGGTTGTCGTTGGCTCTCTTGTTGAACCAGTGTATAGCTGTCGCCCAAGGGAACAATCTATTCTGTCGGAATCTTTTTTCGCGATATAAGAAGATTGAATATCAAAAGACGTGTTCCTTTGTGACTCCTAGAGGACTTCCGGTCATCTTGTTGAACCTAGTTCCCATTCCAATACCTCTAGTATCACCAACACAAGTATATCTCACGTGAGATTCAACCAGATATTCAACTATTTGACCTTTGGTGTGTACCAACACCATATGCAGGTCGTGTTCCGGCTGCGCGACAATATATATTCCGCTGATAATGCGATAGTGGAAACGCGATGACGCTGCGGCTGGGAGGCATGGAGCGGCGAACTGGAGCAGGGGGGGGGGTAGCGCAAGTAATGTCGATGTCGTCTCTTGAATAGAGAGTCGTAGAGTTGTAGAGCCGAATAGTCATAGATAGAAGGGGATATCATGTTGAAAAAGGGATTACCCAGGCATTTTTGCGTGTCTTTGTTTCGCCATCGCAGCTGACGGTGAGCTGACGAGTTCGTTGGTGGTCGGAGGCCTGCCACGCTCGTCTTTCTTTCTCCCCTTTCTGAAGGGCTTGGCACGATCCGCCTTGAATCGTACCTTGAACGTCAAGAAAACAACCTCCTCCCTTCACTTGTTCCCATCCTCACCTCCACACACCATCTCATGCCTTTTCAATATACCCGTCGGCATCGTTGAAGCAGGGCTTTATCCTTTTCTTACCTTGGTCCATCGTCGCTTGCCGTTGCACCTCTCCTTCACCCGAACACGCTTCGTGAGCTGTTCGCGTTTGCGGCTCTGTATTCCCCCACACCGCGTTCTCGACTCTCAGCGTTGCCCGCAAGATCGAGTCCTACTTCTTCAGATATCATTTGTCACAGCACTCGGCCTTTATACGTTGCGAGATGGTGAGGCGGCGCGCGCAATTCGCTTAGACTTGGCCCCAGATCTGTCTCGCGCGCCATCAAGGCCAGCATCTCCGGCATATCCTCGATCAACCCTTTGATGCTCCCTCAAAAGCGCGACAGAACCTACGACTCATTCAGACGAATTGGTTCGCAGTTTGTCGGACTGTCTATCAATTCACTGTCACAATCCGTAGAGAGAAAGACATCAAGAAGTGAAGGCATTGTTGCCGAGGACAATAAGACAACACATTCACCCGAAGAGGATGATAGTCGGTCTGGGTATAAATTGAACGGCGTTGGCTCGTCAAGTTCATACCACAGCTCCGCAGCCGTCGTTTTCTCTAATAACACCACCAACATGTCCTACTTAGGACAAGCGTCTTCCATCCACGCCCTCACTCCCTTAACGAACTCAGACTCCTCTCCACCGGGCAAAATCGCGAGCCCTCTCACCGCAAAGCCTCCGAATGAGACGATGCACCCAACCGCTCCCTCCTATAACCCAGCCTCTACTGACCTTCCCTCCACCATATCCCACACAATCACACCCGTACAAACGCCACCAGAACGAAGGATACCGGTGCTGCCAACCGACGGAAAGTATGGCGCGAAGATCTACTACGATCCCATCCTCGATTCGAAGAAGGGCCTGCCGAAGCATGATCGGAAACCACACTATAAATTGATAGAGAGAAAGGTACGTGATAATGAGAATGCATACCCCGAAGATGGGTCGTCCTGTGACGCTGACTTGAATTTGTGTTACAGGACGACCCGTCTCCCCCTCCGGATCCTCGATTAGCCATCGCCGGCTACTCTTCTGGCAATTACGTTATTAAAACTGTTGGTCCAGTTGCGCCCAAATCGAGGCTTCGCATTGCACCGTATATTGCAAAGCCCTATCCTTTCGATCCGCAACTATCCGTCGGGCCTGGTCCTGCGACCCAGGTTGTCGTCACCGGTTTTGATCCCTTGACGCCCGATTCGCAGATCCGCGCATTCTTCACAGCATATGGCGATGTCGAATCGGTTAAGAACCAGACTGACCCCACTAACGGTAGTTTCCTAGGTATTGCTCTTGTGAAGTTCCGGGACAGTAAACCCCTTAGGAGGGGTATGCCCGGTATCAAGGCCTCTGACTCCGCTAAGAGAGCCGAGAAAGAGGGAACAAATCAGCGCATAGGTCTGCAGGAAGTCAAGATCCAGCTCGATCGTGAAGGCCGGAGATGCGATCGCCTGGTGTCTAAAGCTGTTGAGGCAGGCCGCAAAGAGCAGGAAAGATTGTTGGCCAAGCAGGCGGCGAAAGCTGCTCCTGAAGTGGCGCTACTGCCTGCGTCTGATCTACCTGCGAATGTTCCCAAAGGCCCTTCCGGTAAGGGCTTCATGCGCCCTCCCATACCGCCACCGATGCTGTCTAGGAAACACGCATTATCTCATCTTGTGGAAAGCGATCCCATACTGCCTCGGATAAAAAGAAAGCCATACATATTCATCGCTCACCAATATGTACCTGTCCTGGGGACCACAATCGACCATCTCAAGAAACGGCTAAAGAATTATCACTGGAAGGAAGTTAGATGCGACAATGCTGGGTATTTTGTCATCTTCGAAGACTCCAAGCGGGGCGAGGATGAAACTCTCCGATGCTACAACGAGTGTCACATGACCGCACTTTTCACCTATGTCATGAACATGGAATGTCAGCAATACGGCAATCCCAATTACGAGCGGAGCCCAAGCCCGGAACGCGTCGCAGCAGAGAAGAAGCGCAAGGCAGAAGAGCTGAGTATAGCACAAGAAGAGGCGATTGATCTGGAGTTGGAAAAGAATGAGAGGGCTGAAAACCTGGATCCAATCTACGCTGCCATTGAGATTCTCAAGCAGGAGCTTCGAGATAAAGTCGTGGCCGACCTCAAGGTGCGCGTAGCGGGGCCTGCCCTGCACGACTTTTTAGATCCGGAGCGGCTTGCGCCAAAGCGAAGAAAATTGAATATCCCGGATCCTCAGACAAAACAGACCATGCAACCGCCTATTTACTTGGGTCGCGGAGCCGATTCGCCCATGGGAACGCCGGACTCACGTGCTTTCGGATTTGGTCGCTTCGGTCGTAAAGCACTGGCTCCATATGACAATAACAAAAAGCGTGGTAGACATCTACCCAAGGTTTTCAATGCATTTCAAGACGAGAGGCGCAAAGTCACTGCACCGAAGCGCTCACATGTGCGCGGACTCCATCGCCAAATGCTGGACTTTTACGAGGACAAGGAAGACTCTGATGACGAAAACCGGAGCTCATTTACGCGGGACACGGAGGAACAGGATTCGCGTCCTATTAGCCGTGCTCCTTCGACTCCTTCAACTGAGGTGGACGAGGAGGAGTCTTCAAGGGCCCAGCGGGCGAAGAGGCGGCGACTAGAGGCCGGCTGGGGTGAAGATAGCGACGATGAGATGATGGACGATTCACATGCCCGGAGCTTGCTTGCTCATTTGATCCACAAAGACCCGGAAGACATGGCGGAGAAAGAGCTGGAACAGGTTTTGGCAATTCTACCCAGATCCTCGCCTATCTGGAAGAAGGCGGACCGGGCCCTCAAAGGAGCACGCAAGCTGCGTAGAACAGTTGAAGAGGCGGATGCGCTTTTCTTTGGGGCCAAGCAAGAGGAAACTGCTGATGAAAACAAACATGAACCTATGGTTATTGTCACGCAAGATGAGGAGGAAGCCACCAAACCAATCGAAACTACCGAATTAGTGGAAGATATGGGGAAGGTGGCCACTAAGAAGAAACCAGCGCCTAAGAAGCAGCGAAAAACCAAAAAGCAGTTGTTGGAAGAGCGGAAGGAGAAGGCCAAGGCGATTGCTGAAGCTGCCCCAGCAGAAGACGTCACGCCGGCGATCGAAGAGCAACAGCTCGCTGTTCCGGAGATCAGCCCTCCTGAAGAGACTCCTTCGTCGGACCGAGGATCAGTAGACTGGGGCTTCTCGACAACCGACCCACGTCGGACAGTTCAGGACGATCCCGATGTCATCCTGGATATCGATGGTTGGCAACACTTGCTCAAGGATGCAGAAGATTTGGCATATCTCCTTCAGGCATCGGAGCCAGAAGTAGCAGCTAATCTGGGTGATGTACAGACCTGGGCATGGAAGCAGAAGCAGATTAAGCATCTCAACCGTCCCGGGGATGAAGGTGTTATTCGAACCGAAACCAAGATTGAAGGCTATTATGTGCCAAATCCAACTGGCTCCGCTAGGACAGAGGGCGTCAAGAAGATCCTGGAATCCGAGAAGTCGAAGTATCTCCCCCATCGTATCCGTGTGCAAAAGGAGCGCGAGGAACGCGAGCGGCGAGCTAAGAACGGCTTTACCAATGGAGCCACCGCAGCAGACGAGGCTGCCAAGTTCGCAGTCACTGCGAAGATTACCTCCACCGCCAACTCTCGCGCCAACCGTGCCAACAACCGTCGCTTGGTCAACGACATCAACACCCAGAAACAAAACATCGCCGGCGAGCAGGGCGACGCCATGCGCTTCAACCAGCTCAAGAAGCGCAAAAAGCTCGTCAAGTTTGACCGCTCCGCCATCCACAACTGGGGTCTGTACGCCGAAGAAAACATTGCGGCCAACGACATGATCATTGAGTACGTCGGCGAGAAGGTCCGGCAGCGCGTCGCAGATCTCCGGGAGAAAAAGTACGATATGCAAGGGGTTGGGTCGAGCTATTTGTTTAGAATCGATGAAGATACGGTTATTGATGCGACGAAGATGGGCGGAATTGCGAGATTTATTAATCATAGCTGTACGCCGAATTGTACGGCGAAGATTATTCGGGTGGATGGGACGAAGAGGATTGTTATTTATGCGTTGAGGGATATTGCGAAAGGTATGTGTTGACTTACTTGTTATTTGGAATAGTGAGCATATACTAATGGCCAGTGTAGATGAGGAGCTCACGTACGATTACAAGTTCGAGCGGGAGATTGATTCTACGGATCGCATCCCCTGTTTGTGCGGCTCGGTGGGGTGCAAGGGCTTCCTTAACTGAGCGTCTTTTTGCCTCTCCTTTCAATGACAGCTACTTTTTTTTTTATCAGTTCAACACTTTGCACAATATCCGGAAAAAGGTTCATCATGGAAAAGGTTTGTTGAATGGTTGGCTCGCGCTTGGCATACTGTTTGCTTTATATCCGGCTTGATGCATCTTCTGGCGTTGGGGTAGGGGTCTACGGTGCATTGCGCATCACCATATTGGCATGTCTTTCGTTCTTCTTACCCTTTAGCCGCCCTCCTTTAGAATGAATGGACAAGGGTATAGGATTTAGCATTGCCTGAGCGAGATTGGGCGTTTGGAATGGTATTGCATCGGGATTGGTGTTTCTCCTTCCGGTCATAAGTGGACAAGGACGGCATGACTGATAGAGTGAGACTTGTAAATGTATCCTTTTCGATTTCTGGGGTTTAGGCTTTGCTACGTACTTAATTATCAAGTTCTTAGACCTTTGGTTACTTTCGTGACATTGCTCCACCATCCTAGGTGTTGCTTCTATCCGATGTTGCATCAGAGCTAGTGTTTCTGGATATATATGGCAACTTGGGATCTCCTAACCCCTAGACGCCAAGAATACCTTTATCATCCAACGTCCTTCGTCTATCGTTCATTCGCCATAAAATTCCAACCTGATGTCATTGTAGGGTCATCCCTTTCATTGTGTTTAGTCGTTGAACGTAAACCTATCTTCCTATACCTTTCCTATCCCTGTATCAGGCTATACTTCACCTCTTCACGCAGCAGCGCAGTATAAACTTGGTCCGCTTTTTATTTATTTCGGAATTAGACTCTTGTATGGATAGACGATGAAAGACAAGTACTGTATAAATTGCTTTTTTTTTTTTTTCACACTTGCTTCCTAGAAAAAAAAGCCTCTCCTTCGTTCACCCCTAGAAACAACATCCACAATATTCCTTACACCCCCTCTCAAGCTACACACTGACCCTCACCCATATCCAGACCTCCCACCTACTATAGCCCCTCTAAGGTTTCACATTTAAGGCCACTAGCCCGCTGTTCCTCTCTGTCGAGCTATCCTCCTTAACCCCTCTCTTCTTTATTCCAAATCGCTCACACAAAAACCATCGATCCCTACCATTATCCCTTCACTGCTTTTTGCTTAGAACCTAAGTGTAGATTCGTAGCGAACCTTTTCGGAAATTACAAACCTACCGATGGTATAGAATTACACAAAAACGTAGACCATTTATTCTACCGTTATCGAGTAATAATCCTTCTCCTACTTTTCTGCTTTATCTATTCTTCACTAATTGTTTAAACTTGTCCTAGTATTGAGATCCCTAGACAACCCCCTCCCCTCTCTCTATATTCCTTACAACTTTAATCCACGTAAAACCCCATCTGTGATAACGTGCCTTCGTTTCTCTTCACATTTGGGATATCTAACTGTCTTGCGTGAAGATATAGTGTCAGTGGGAATGATAGAGGGAGTATAAATAACAGTTTAGCCTAGTGGCACATGGTATGATAGAGAAGGAAACTAGGTCATGCTGTGGTGGTAGGCGGGGTAAAGTTCTAGGGGATGGTGTGGTAAGAAGTGGAAGATATGGATATGTAGGATTGGAGAGGGGAATTGAGAAGGGGTGTGGTATAGGGAGGTGTTCGGGGTATTAAGTTGGGAGGGATGTTTTCTACGGTAGATAGGCCTCTAGGGCTTGGATAAAAGGAATCCTAATTTATGAATCTTATATTTTGGGAAGAGATCAGGCTGGTGTAAGAGGAAGTTCGACTAAGCCCTTTAGAGGGAAATTGAGAGATACCGGGCTATACAGCATTTCCGGCCAGCCCTGACGCCCCAACTCACATCATATTACCGTGCAATTCCAAAAACTCTCACTAAAACGTAACTATAAACCGACTCTAGACTACCAGAAGCTGACCTCATATCAAAGTAGGCTAACAGAACGGTTTCCCCTCGTCAACGACTCATACAAGTATTAATAGACGGAGTGCACGCGCTAATTACTGTATGGTCTGGTGGGACCAATTCTCTATATTTGCCGTAATGACTTTTCCTAATTCTTCGAGAATAGTTAGAGGAGAATCGGATGAGCGCTGGCTGTAAGGAAGAGAGGGGTTGGTTGGTGGAGTGGATGTGTCGGTATGTTATGCTGAAGGGGCAGGAGATTAGATTAGAGTTTGAAGGGTGGTTAGAGGGTGAAGAGATGTTAAGGTAGATTTAAACCTTATGACATGTTTAATTTGAGACGAGTTCCTTGGTATGACTACCCCTAAACTACTATATCTTTCCATACATAATATCCTCACACACCCCCTCCTAACCTCTCCATCCCCATCCCCATCCCCATCCCCGTAGCCACTTCTCCCCAAACACCACCAAGCCCCGCAGCAATTACTACGTTCTTTACAATCCCGACTAGCCTTACATCGATACATAAGGCCAGCAGCCAAACAAAATCCAAGGACATATTGACTCTGAGTGACCGCCAGTGACCCTTGCTGTAAATTAAAGATAAAAACTACACCCCCGCCCTCTGCAGTGAATCTACATAGGCGGTTACCCCATACGAATTATGTCCCTCATCATTCCATGCCCCTCTACCGTTTTCTCACAAATTCATAGTAACAGTCATGCTATTACTATGCACCAGCAACACCGGCGGCAGCCCCAAGCACAAAACCTCCAAATCACTCATATATTTCACACTTTCCGCCTCACTCTTACTCGTCCCTTCGATAGGGCTGGGTAGAGTGGTGAAGATAACAGCGGTATGCTTGGAGTGCCGCCGCATGAGTTCATTGAGGATCAGGTGTTGGGCGCGGCAGGGCAGGTCGTTGAAGGAGAGGGGAAGGGATTGCGCCTGCGCCTGCGCCTGCGCCTGCGCTTCTACCTGTTGTGCGTCGGGTTGAGGCGTGGATGACGAACTAAGGGTCGGTCCTGGTGACTCGGTTCTCGGGGTGGTTTGAGAGTCGGCAGCGAAAAGCATAGGATTCCGTTTCATCGTCGGGCTCTGCTGATCCGTAAACATAATACTCGGCCCCGGTCCATCCTCTTCCGCAACCTTCGTCCTCGGCGTTGGTTTTGACGTGAACTTTGGCAGACTCTGTTGGCGAATCGGCGGTGGTTTGACAAAAGCTCTTGTCGTCGAAGCTGATGACGATGCAGGACTGCCCCCTACACCTGATGTTCTGATTTTCGCTGCTCCGATTAAGACTGTGTCAGATGCGGTAGCACCTTGGTGGGTTTGTAAGGGTGTGACATCTGATGGTCTCCTCGGCTGTTGTTCTTCGGTTCTTCGCGGTGTGCGGAGCCCGAATTTGCGCTTTAGGAAGGGGAGGGCAATGTCGGTGCTGAAGCTCTTGGCCCGTCGGGTAGGAGTGATAGGGCGGTCGGAATCAGAGTCGGAGTCGGAGGAGGCATCGAGATCGTATTCGGAGAGGTCATTCTCACTGGCCCCTTCGTTGTCCTCGTAGTCGCTGTCCGCGCTGGAGGATGATTCACACGCGCTGCTCTCGTCGTGGACTAGATCGGCAGGCAGGCGTTGCGTTCGCATGCCAACTGTTAGACCAAGCTGGCCGAGATCGCTTATTGAAGATTTCCTTCTGGTTTTATTGAGCAGTTTTTTCAACTCTGCGAACCGTCTTGGCCTGGACTCTCTTCTGCCATGTTGGAAAGATGCAGTGGGCCAATTCCCTACAGTTCCTAGAAGGCCTTCCACCTGAGCAAGCTCCTGGCTCGAGCTCATTGTACCCGGCCGTCGTAACCGCTGCATATCCTTCCACCATTCTTCCTCCGCAAGCGCCTCATCCACCTCTTCAGATGCTTCGGAGTATTCATCGCCAGATTTTGCGTTGATGATAACTTCATACATCTTGAGATCACCACTTGCAAGCCAAAACACCAAAACCTTGGCTTGGATTCTGAGGTTCATCAGTAACGTAGTAACACGTTGGCGCTCTTCCTCAACGTCAGACTCATATTCGACGAATACGGCCACTCGTAGGGTGTAAGTGCGCTTCCACGATGGGACCGTATGCAAGATACAACCAAGCTGAAGAATAAGCGTATAGGTGTCGAAGTTGGTAGTAAGCACATTCTTCCTAGAAGAGGTTTCCCCTGCTGCAGCAATCTCAGCGGACATTTGAATCGGCCATAGATCGATATACTTCTTGTTCGGTCTTTCTTTATCCAACTCTTTTAGGTGCAGCATATTCAGAACACGTTCGCCCCTGGTTGGTTGGGAAGTGGGAACTTCCAATTCTTGAAACCCTTTCGCCACTGCAACGTTGATGCGCAGTCGTAAGACAAGATCCTCCAGGATAGTTACGTAGCTCTGAATGCCAATGGCGTTTTCGGGTTTCATTGCATCAGTTGGCAAGCTGCCGTGCAGCTCGTCTGCCACGCTTCGTTTTGCATGAGAATGTCTCGGCTTCGTTACAGGGCGGTGGCCAGTTGCCATTGCAGACTGTGACGGTTGTGATGACGAGACGTCCAGGAGTGGTTTAGACTCTCTGAGCTCGTTGAGGTTGTAAAAGCCCATCACCACAATATTCGGCCGCATACCACCCAATCCTGTGCCCAGGACGATATTTCTTACACCCCATTCCACAGCCGGAGAGATGGTGACGTTTACAAAAGCCTTGATCTTGGAGAAGTCGATATACTTTGTCCAGGAGGCCTGCTGTCGACGAGCTTCGGGTACAGAGGCCCCAAAATCTTCGGAGACAATGACATGGCCAAGTACGAATAGAGCGCCCTTCTTCAAAGAGTTGCAGAATTGAATGAGCTTGTACTGTCGTCTTGGATCGTTCACTATAAGTAAGATTTGAGGTCTCCAGAATTTGACGTGTTCCTGCCGTAACCGAAGCAGATATTTACGAACTTGATGATAGATTAAGCTTTGGCTCACATCTCCCCAAGGTTTCGGCGGGGTGGAATAGTGAATGATGAGAAAGACAAGAATCAACACTGCAACACAACCGGACGCATAGAGACTGTCTACGAAGAACATCGTTGCGATACTAGCAATGGCGCCCACCGCAGCGGTTTTCCAGTTGAAGAAGTGGAAGGAAGGTCGGAAGTTTGGCGCAGAACCGACCTTGAGCAGGAAACAGGCAAGATTTGTGACAAAGAAGGTCAGAAGGTAGGCCATCGTTATGAAGGAAGCGATTTCGTTAATGTCGGCCACCATCATAAGCTGAGCGAGGATATAGGTTAAGATGATAGCATATATGGGATCGTCGGTCTTCTGATTTCCCTGACCGAAGACAGATAGACCTGGTATTAGGTCATCTCGAGCGAGTGCCTGGAGCAGTTTGGCAGACCCGATCACACCCATCAATACCGAGAAAGCGGATGTTGCAAATTCTCCGAGGAGTATGACAGTCTCGGATATATTCGTCTGAATACTGTAAGTATAGGTTCAGGATACCCCCCCTTTTTTTTTTTTTTTTTTTGGGGGGGGGGGGGGGGGGGGGGTTCAACTTACCAGTTGAATAACATTGGCGTTGCGATAAAAGGATGAACGAGTAATACTAGCAGCCATGGAGAATATAACGAGAGTATACAAGAGAAATGTCAGTATCAGGCCGTATAAAGTGCCTTTTGGGATAGCCTTGCTTGGGTGTTTTAGATCACCAGACATACTAGCCCCTCTTCGACCTTGTCAGTAAAATCGAATTGGAGATTATTGCGAGCACTTACGCAAATATTCCTCCAGTAGCAGGAAACAGGATGCCGAATAAATCTCGGAAATTCTCACGTTGGTTGTTCTGGCTACCCGCGGCCCCTCTTGTGAAGCGCGGCATCAAATTTCCAGTGAAAGTTTGCAAACTTAGTCCGGTGAACTCGATACCTTCGGCTCGACTTTCAAAAGGTTTCATGACAAGTGCAGAGAATGGGATACTCAATGTGGCAAGTAACAAAATCGCAAGAAGACCGTTGCTACACCGGGCAAAGATTCCGCTTCCAGCCATACATATGCCCGTACAGATTACTAATACTACCGTAGCCCAGATGTACTGCCACCAGAAGCCTTGAAGCATCCAGTGGGACCAGGCACCGGTTTGAGAACCAAAGTTCTCAATGAAACAGTCTATCAGACCGACTGCATTCATACTCGTGTTGAATACCGAGCCCAGGAAGAATACAAGCCCGATGGAGCCACCAAACTCCGGCCCGAGACTTCGAGAAATCAGATAATAGGCCCCTCCACCCCTGACCGTTCCATTCGTTGCAATGGCAGAAATAGACATGGTGGTCAAAAGATTGATGGCATAACAGACGAGAAGCATACCTACCTTTTGTTAACCGATGCTTACATAACAACGAAGGGGCCGGCTTACCCATTATTCCGACCACGCCCGTCTGACCTAAAATGAAGCCAAAGCGCAAAAACATCAAGATACTCAGAACATTGAGAGTAGTAGGGACGAATACTCCAGCAAATGTTCCGAGCTTAGACGTCCCACCAACGGGCCTGGGGAACGCTCCAGGGCGGGGTTTTAGGATAGTAGTGCTGGGTCTCTTTCTTTCCCCACTGTGCTGCAGAGTGGAAGGAAGAGAGTTGTCACCAAACACCACATGTCCTGGAGAGGGAGTAGCATTTGCTGGCTCACGTGACGAAGGACGGCTATATTTTGAGAACCAATTTGGTAGAAACTTGAACATCCGTTGACTCTTAGAAGTGTTCTCTTCTCCATCACGCGTCTGACCCGACATGATTGTGTCTAATAACGGCGTTTCTTCATTTGGGGATGGGGAAGGGAAGCCAAGGGAGCCTCGTTCCAACTGCTCAGCGTCGTCTCTTGCGGTACGAGCAGCAAAGGTAGAACGGGTCCTTGCGGGCATCCGTATTCTGGTTGGAGGGCCATTGTCTGCTGCCTCGGTCATGTTTCTCACCACCAGACACTAATAAAGGTCACGAGTGAATAGGATGCGGTTATCCGAACGGTGGCGGAGGGGTCACATGGATTTGGACGCAGGTCCTCAGCAATTCTGTCACAACCAAATCCAAGAAAGTAGACATAGAAAGACGATTTGGGAAAGCGAATACAGGATTGAAGTGAGGAACAAAAGGAAGAGAAGGGAGGAAGAGGAGAGAGGAAGAGAAGAAAGGAAGAGAAGAGAGGGAGAGAAGAGAGGAAGAAGGTTGAGAGAGAGAGGGTTGAGTGACGTACCAGACGAGGAACACTAGAGACGCGGTAGGAATAGATGCCAAGGGTGCTGCACCCCACGCCACAGCTGCGCCCCCACGCTTGAAACACGCCCAGCCATCCACACATGCCATCGAACCCTGACAGTCACCAACCTCGACGTAACCTCAGTCCTTCCCTCACCTTTTGTATATCCATTCACTCTCACTGTAGTGAGCATTGTTTACTTATATACTCATATATACCCCTTCTTTGGTTTATGGTATGTTCTCTCAACCCTCTCCACTTCTTCCCAACTTTCTTTAACTGACGTCGGAAACCACAGGCCTATCTCCGAGGTTATACGCGATCATAACAGCTTGAAACAACCATCTCACCTACCACATCTTCTAAACACTATGGTCGAAGACAATGATGAATCGTCCAGATCTCGCCCTCGCGAGGTGCCTGCATCCAGAGAATCTGGACGAGATTCCCCAGCGCCTGAGAGCTCGGTGTCGAGAGCAACGTCCATGGCCCGGTTGGCCTCTCCAGTCCCCTCGGCTTCTATAGCCTCCCCACCCGTACGACAAGTACCTATACCCGCCCAGATAGCTAGTGGAGAGCCTTCACAAGCACCATCTCAGTCACAAACACCTTTAGCTGGTTTAGGCGGAGCTGGATCGCTGCCTGGACCAGGAGAGTCTGCGCTCTCCTCCGCTTTGAAGGAGTCCTTTGGTCGGACCCCTCCCCGGTTTGCAACCCCTCCATTGCGCCCGTTGTCGCCGGATAGAGAAACCGTACCATCTGGTAAGGCGCCAGAGAGTATTTATGGGTCTTTAGACACTCGCGGTCGAAGCCCGGTGCCCATTGAAGACCCAGAGATCATTCGACGGCATTTGGTAGGCCCAAAGGGCTCCCCTTCGGTCTCTGGACAGCATGGATCCCCCAGCAGATCACATGGATTTGGAAGAGACGAATCCCAATCCCGCGCGGCTGCAGCTGAAACTTCAGACGAGGAGTTTTCCAGTTTAAGACTTCAAGGTGGAGACATCACTCGACAGATTTATAGGTGGAGCGAGCAACAGGAGGCAGAAGAGCGGAGCAGAGTTAAGAGGAGCCACAGCTTTCACTCTAGCCGTCCAAAGCCTGACGACCATGTATTGGACATCGGCTCTATTAAGCAACCGGGAGGATTCCGCCGGAACTACCTCCGTAGAGCTGTTGCCAGCCCTTCTCCCGGGCCTTCGAACTACGGCACTGTATTATCAAGAAGACGCCAACCGCAACAGCAACCATTTACTAGCAATTTTCTCGAATTTTTGACGCTCTACGGCCACTTCGCTGGTGAGTCTCTAGAGGACGACGATGAAGCATTAGGCCCAGATGAGTATTTCTCCTCTGGTGGCGACGAAGACGACCAAGAGAGTGACGAAGAGCGCGAATACGGAGAGGGTAGTGCATTACTAACCCCCGGTAAGAAGAAGAGGAAGCGAAAAGTAAAAACTGTGGGCACAAGCAGTCCTACTGGCGCTGCTCTCCTATTACTTAAATCTTTCGTTGGAACTGGCGTACTGTTCCTCCCACGCGCGTTTCTTAACGGCGGCATGCTTTTCTCCAATCTCGTCCTCCTTGGCGTTGCTGCATTGAGCTATTACTGCTTCGTGCTACTCGTCTCCACCCGCCTTGTCGTCGAGTGTTCTTTTGGCGATATGGGCTACCGTCTCTATGGAAAGTGGATGCGGAACCTCATCAACTTCTCCCTCGTCATCTCGCAAATCGGTTTTGCATCCGCGTACATTGTATTTGTATCCGAGAACCTCCAAGCCTTCGTGCTAGCAGTATCGGACTGCAAAAAATACATCGACATCAAATACATGATCCTCATGCAAATGATAATCTTCCTGCCCCTCAGCCTCTACCGCAACATCAACCACATCCAAAAACTCGCCCTCACAGCCGACGTTTTCATCCTCCTCGGCCTCGTTTACCTCTATTACTACGACATCTTCACCATCGTGTCGCAACACGGCATCTCCGACATCGTCAACTTCAACAAGAACGACTGGACGCTCTTCATCGGCACCGCCATCTTTACGTTCGAGGGAATCGGCCTCATCATCCCGATCCAGACGGGGATGAAGAATCCGAAGAAGTTCCCTGGCGTCCTTGCCGGCGTCATGGTCATCATAACCGTTGTCTTCGTCTCCATGGGCGCCCTCTCCTACGCCGCCTATGGCTCCAAAACCAAAACTGTGGTCATTTTGAACATGCCCCAGGACAACAAGTTCGTCAATGGCGTGCAGTTTATCTACAGCCTGGCTATTTTGCTGAGTACACCGCTGCAGATTTACCCGGCGATTGAGATTACGAGTCAGCAGTTGTTCAGCAGGACGGGGAAATATAATCCGTATATCAAGTGGAAGAAGAACGTTTTCAGATTTTTTATGGTTAGTGTTTGCGCGGGATTGGCGTGGGTGGGGGCGGGGGATTTGGATAAGTTTGTTAGTTTGGTGGGGAGTTTTGCGTGTATTCCGCTGGTTTATATATATCCGGTGAGTACTCCTTCCGTTTCCTTATTTTCAATCTTGCCTATGTTTCCCTACCCATCATCCTATGGGGGAATTGAACGCTAGATTGAGATTTGATTTGCTGACAGCCGTATAGCCAATGCTGCACTACAAAGCCGTGGCCCGCGGCCAAGCAGCCAAGATCTCGGATATCCTGCTCTGTATATTGGGGTTCGTGGGTATGGCGTATACGACCGCACTCACAGTTTCTAGTTGGGTGCATGGGGGGAAGGAAGCGACGCCAGGGTATTGTGATAGTAGATAAAGTCGAGTGGATGCGTTGGTTTGCCGGTGGAAGTTTGGGGGTTACATAGCGTAGATGCATGGCAGTGTAGACGGGGGAATGAGAGCATGGGAGGGGTGTGCGGGTGGGTGTTTATAGACGATGTGGGCATAGAATAGAAGAAGAAGAGCCCCTGAAGGAGGATTGAACAACTGTCTGATCAAGCGAAGATGTTCCAACTCTCTCCCAACGTTTTCTTTGAAAGGCTCACTCTAACCTTCTCTCAACCCACTCCTCCTACCTCTAAATTGTGAAGTCCATAACTCACTCTTCCGATATCTGACCTTAAATCCCACCTCATTACAGTCTCCAACTTGCAGGCAAGGTACGTTATTCAATGGCTCATAAGGTAATATATTCCTTAATGTCGTCCGCGTAGCTTTTATTACTATTTCTGGGTAGTAGGCTGCTGTTTGGGGTAAAGGACATAGGAAATTTAGGGGTTTTTTATAGGGTTGGAGGTGAGTTATAAGAAAGTGAGAGCCCTCGGCAGGGTTTACGCTGGATTAGCGGTAGTATATAGTATTCCTCCTCTATAGAGTGAGAATAAAGAAGGGGATACAAGACAGAGTAGAAGCCTGGATAACCATTCGATAAGACCAAACTAAGGAGTTTTACGTCATACCCAACACCTCCTTTGAAACCCTCATTTTAACTGCCCTCCGCAAACAACACTCCTTATCTCTCCCTCCTCAGCTTCCCAACCCGGTATTCCTACCATCATAATCTAACCTTAACCACCATCACCATGCATCCTCCCTGAGGAATCCCACGGCCATCCCCATCCTACGACCTTGGACAACCTATTCTTCCCCATATATACCATATCTATTCTCGCTACCACCCAGCTAACGTAATCATTCTTCTCCCCCCTTTTCTCCTTCTCCTTCTCCCTCTCTCTACTCTCTGCCGTCTCTAGTCCCTATAAATCCACCACAGACAGCGACATACAGCCCTAAAGGGAGAGAAAGAGAGAGGACGACAGAGATGGGTGGTAGATAGGGTGGTGGGATGGTGGAATGATATGATATATGATAGGTAACATGTAAGGGGGGGCTAGAGTGCTGTTGCTAGAGTTCGTATGAAAGGGGCTGGGGATAGTGGGATAGCATTTTTGCCAAGGCGTTGTGGGAGAGGGTACCAGTATCTACGAGCCTACAATTGGATTTCAGCTATCCAGTGGGTCCTTATAGTATCGGAGTAGAACAGTTACTAATAACTGGTAAGTTTTCGTCAGCCAGATATGCTACTAGTGGCGGTTCTGTATCTGCCAGTGTTGCCGCTCAGGCAACAGAAGGGTAGTTATGACACAGCATGCATTAGCTGGAAGGGTATAGTCCCTTACATCGTCTTTCCTAATAACCTTAGCCTTTGCAAGTTGGAACTGTTCAAAGTACGTTTGTCTCTAATAGCCATTGGGCGGCGGCCTTTGCCATTCTTTTCTCGTTTAGAATCTCCCTGAGATCTGTAGTACCCGTCTTTATGAGAAGATTTGTTCGGGGCTAGATGTGTTTAGGGCAGAATGTCAGGATATGTTGGAATGTTTGGTGTCCAGTGCCACATAAGCAGGCCAGAATGATTCCCCAAACTCCAATTCTCGCGAGGCAGACATTTAGTCCAAGGGCTTTTGTACAGTGTAAAAATACTGCAGTTGCTTCCTGGTCAGGGAAATTGTCATAGAGGCGGAGTGGTTGGTTAGACTATCCTGCTGCCTAGGTGGTTGCAGCTTGGCCAGCTTTATCGGCTTCCTGCAGTCACCTCTCTTTCCATGCAGCCATAAATGCCTCGTCAATAGCTACGTAACTTGCGCTGGTACTGGACTGTCCTATCTTACCGTGGTATGGAGCCGGGAGTGTAGCTGATTAATTCCGGTACAGGGGTTTTCAACCAGGCGGGCAGAACGTCCCCTTCGGCGGCTCTATCTTAAAAAGTTCTCATTTTAAAAAATGGGAGAGAAGAGACGAAGCTGAGGTAGACTGGGAACTGTACGAGGTCAGTTAATATGAAGGGGACGTGTTGTATAATGATAGTTAGAGGATGGCTAGAGGTGATTCGGGTTTACATACGGCTAAAGAGTTCCCCTCGAGTCTATGTCGTCTTTGGATATCTCTCGATTGTATGGCTTCCATACTGGAATTTAGACATAGGCTCTCTCGCGTTCCCGCAAGGTCACTGCCATCATGCTTCACTTGATCAGACAGTTCTTAGTGACTAGTGACACGACGGATGTCAGTCTTGGTCCCCACAAAAGAAGGACACTCTATTCCATTTCATTCGCTTGAGGCAGATCTAGGTACCTCCCATCGGCATAGAAGAATCAATCATTTGCCCCCTTTCCAGAAGAGAACGCCAAAACACCACGCTCAATCCATCCACCTGTTTCCAGGACCCGTTGCGCTTTAGCGCTCAGTCCAGTATGTCGTAATTCATCCCATTCCACCAAAAAAAAAAAAATCAAACCCTACCATCCTGATTAAAAATCTTATATACAAATACACTTATTCCTCTTCATACTCACATCATCCCTCCCATCAACCCCCTCCCTATTCCTCAACGTCCCTATCATTCCCTAACTCCTCGTAATCGTCGCCGTTCCCATCCCTGGACTCTGCCCCATCTGACTAGCACCCTGCGGCGTCGCACTCCTACTCCCCGGCGTCCCAACACCACCCACACCCGAGACCCCCCCCATCCCCACCCCCACCCCTACTCCCACTCCCACGCCAACACCGACACCATTCCCACCCATCGGACCACCGGGACTCCCAGCACTCTGCTGACTCGCACTCCTCTGCAAGTGCTGATTTTGAATCATCAACCTCTGCTGCTGCTGCAACTGGCTCTGATAATTTTGCACGGCATTCACCGGCGTACCCGGGCCAGGACTCGCACTCGCAGTGCCACCCATACCAGGTGTCATCCCGCTACCGTTCTGAAGGTACACATTGTTACCCATCTGTTGCTGGGTGGGACTGGGCGTCATGCCCGTAGGACCAGCCGCGGCATTCATAGCCGACATGCGTTTTTGCTGGATAAATTGTGTCAGCCGATCGCTTGCCACTTTGAGGATTTGCTCTTGAGGCCACTCGGGGTGCTGTGCCTTTAGTTGATTTTGAATCGCTGTGATTTGCGGCATTTGGCCACCAGACATCGTTCGGGGAGTCGCAGGTTGGCCCATTCGGGGGGAGGATGCGTTGCCTTGCATGCCATTCATAGAAACATTTACGTTGCCGTTCATGTTCTGGCCAGCCATCGCAGCCATCAAACTGGCGTTCTGCATCCCGGGAGACGCACCCATGTTATGGGCGTTCGCCAGATTGCTTGCCATGTTGATCTGCTGCTGCTGCAATTGGAACTGATGCTGGTTCGAAGGGAACTGCCTTTGTTGCATAGCCATCCGCACGTTTTCGGGGGGACCCATGCCGCCTCCCCGCATATTGGCTTGCATTTGTGCTTGGGGAATGCCAGAGACGCCCATCATGCCAGGCAAATTCCCGTTGGGGAAGTTGGGTTGCATGGACGGTGCGCTCGGATGAGACCGGCCTTGTATACCGGCATTTGCAGAGAGATGGCCTGCTTGGGAGGCTGAGTTGGCCATGGAAGCGGGAACGTTGCCTGGAGTGCCGTTGCGCTGGGCAGCATTGATGCCGTTCATGCCTTGCTGTGCCAGGCCGGCTTGGCGTTGTGCAGCAGCTGTGGCCATTTGCTGTGTAGGAGTCAGCAAATTGAAACGCGTCTGTGGAGAGATTGGTGCCTACCCTTTGCATGTTCAGTTGTTGCTGCTTGAGCGCTTGCTGCTCCCGCATCTTTTCCTCCCGCTCCCACTTGATCCGACTGAACTCTTGCGGTGTGTGTGTGATGCCCTTTGGCGCAGTGGGTTCTGCAGCCTTTCGCAGCGCGGCGGCTTTTTGGGCTGGCAAGTGTTAGTGATGGATCTTTGACATATTTACAAGACCGCTGCTTACCTTCAGCCTGCTTGTGAGCCGCGGACTCCCGTTTACGCGCCAATTTCCGCATACCCTCGATGACAGCAAGGTATCTGTTGTTTCTCCTCCTTTCAACACGAATCGGCTGAGCAGTGCGTCGGCGGAGTTGGCCTGAAATGTTCTGTCCCTGCGATCCTTGTTGCTGGATGAGCTGTTGCTGAGCCTGGTGTTGTGCCGTAACCGTCTCTTGTGCTTGCTGCAGGCGCGTTTGATAAGTCCTGAAGTACTGGGTTTTCGACATGTCCGCCGGCAGCCCTTCCAGTTGCACCCACCGCTCAAAACATTCCCAGGGCGTTCGACGCTCTGATCCAGACGTAAACTTCGAAGGCAAAGAAAGTTCTTGGGACACCAGTGACCAGTTGAACGAATAATCCCGGACAAGTGTCCGCAGCTTTTGATCCTCGTCCCATAGCCACTGTGATGAAGTACGATTCTCGAAAAACGAGACCGAAGGCATTGGAAATTCCGACGGAGGACGGAAATGATGGTTCGCTTGGAGCCTTTCTCGGACATGCTTGTTCTCCGGGTTGAACAGGGCTACATCTGTCATTTCTGGTGGGAGGTCATTCCGGTTAAAGCGACGACCGGGCGTGGAGGGCATAGAATGGTCCGCAGAGGTGGCCGATCTGCTCGGCGGACGCGTGGGTTCATCTTCAGACTCGTATTCATAACGACTCCGCTTCCTTGGCGGACCCGTAACCTTTGACACCATCTTTCCAGTCACAAATTTCGAGACGGGAAGTGGATCTCTGAATGTAGCAGGCGTGACATCGTCCATTGCCTCCATGCTTGCCTCATACATAGGAAGCTCATTGAGGAGCGCTTCACTGGCCAGAGTGAAATCCATCTTCATGACCACGTCGTTGAATCCTAAGGTGAAAAGCGCTGCAGGCGGGGTCGCACTCCATATAGAGAGTTCGTCATCATCCGAGCAAGAACCGTTCTCAGGCATGAGCTCCGGAGTAGGCGGGTCCTGCATGCCCTCGTCTTCACCATCTCTAGGCCGCGCCTTCTTAGGGATATACCGCTCAATTCTTAATGATGCTTGCCTCTTAGGACTGCTGTTGACGTATTCAGCACACCATTCCGCACACGTAAGCGCCAGAGCTTTTTTCCATTTTCGTTCTTCTTTGAAGTCAGTTTGCATCCATTTCATCTCGGAGAGAAGATGATCCAAATGCGTGGTAGGACGTGGCGGCTCCTTGGATTTCTCGAGTTGCCGCAAGGACCATCGATTGGCATTTTGCAACTGATACACCCGCTTCAAAATTTTATAGTCTTGAACTTCTCTTAGACTGGCCAGTTGCGCGGTTGTCGATACGGTCTTGCGAGCGGATGCAAGGAGTTCTTGCAGAGGCACGGATCTCGGTGGGTGATGAGCCTGATACTTAAATAGACCCTCCAAATAATCTCTGCTTGAATCCTGTGACGCGCCCTGTAGCGCAGCGTAGTCCTCGCTCCACGCTTGCAATACCTTGCAGGGCCGGTTAGGGTCCTGCTTAGCAAACGTGACCGTTGACACGGTCGCTTTCTTCTTTTCAGTGGATAACCGGGGTCTCTTGTGGCCCGGGGGTGACATATCACCAGCTGCTGCCTCCCGGATAATGTCCGATACCGACTTCTTGCGAATTGCTCCAGAAGAAACCCGTGTAGTCATCCGCTCGGATGCTGGCGAGGGCGATGTCTTCTTTGATTCCTCCACAAGATCCGGTACATGCTGCATTTCAGCGTCCGGCGGAGGTGTGGGATGTTTCGATATGGTCCGGGTTTCTGATAATTTCTCGGATACGTTTCCATTTCTCGCAGAGTCTGAAGTCGCGGCTTCAGGGGCCGTGGTAGAAGCAGTAGGTAACGACTCAGTAGCAGATTCTCGTACCAGCATCGTCTGGTCTCCTACCTCCTCTTCAGTCCCTTGTATAGTCTCTTCTGCGTGTTCCGTCAAAGCAACCGGTCCTGTTGGCGCTTCCGACTCTGTCAACCGGTTGTTCCCATCCCGGGCCAGTCTTATCGCCTGTTCTTCCTCCAACCGTAGCTGAGCATCCGGTGTTTCTGGACTCATCGCACTCGCCGCTTCCCTCGCTTCCCTCATCTGCACCTGCAGCGCCCTCTCACGGTCGTTTTTCGCTTTCTGGGTGGCAGCGTCTGGAAGAAGATCCAATGGTACGTTCTGAGAAACGGTTTCGTGGAAGGTCTCGGCATCAGGGCTCGTATCCGGAGAATGATGGTGAGGATGAGGAGTAGCCGCCGAGTAAGGGCCGACAGTCGAGGATGGAGAGGAGGCCAATTCGGTTCCAGCCATGGCTGGGGGTTCCAGTTTGTCGTCTGCCTTTCCATCTTTATCCGAAGCCTTCTCCAGATTCCGCTGCAAGTCCTGTATTCGTTCCTCCTGTTCTTCTTGAGGGGGCAGATGAACTACTTGGGGCGACTTTGATTTCTCCTCTGCGGGTGCAGTGGGCAAGACCGAGTCGGGCAATACTGCAACATCCTGGGGTACCAACGGTAACACCTCCTTTGGATCCACCGATGGCCCGTCGGGGCCTGGTTCCTCCTTCTCTCCATTTTGCGCATTGCGTGATAGCTCCGATACGGCGGGTTCAGGCTGGGGTAGGTCATCCTTGGATTTGTTTGCTTCTTCGACAGCAGCAGGCGTTGCCGTTCGGCGGTCAGATGAAGGCAGGGACAGTCCATCTACGACAGGAGGTACGGAGGGCTTTAGCACAGCAGGTAAACTATCTTTTTGGGCGGGTGTTTCGACTGCCTGTGGTGGAAACGGAGCAAGAGGTGCGGACACGGCATTAAGCTGCTCTTCCGGACGTGGAGCTGCAGCAACGGCTGCCAAGGGAGATGACTTCAGCGACTGAGAGAAGGCCGACTTTGCTGGCGACGAGAAGGAGGGCGGAGGTAGTGAGTGGGAGAAGGTTCGTGATACCGAAGGGAGTGTGGAGTCGCGAAAGTGTCGGCCTCTGAGATGTGATGACGATTAGTATTGGAGCGACAATATGACAAGAATAAAGTAAAACGAGAAGCATGAATAGAAGAAATACAAGAATGTAGGGAGAAAGAAAGAACTTACTGTGTAATATCATTTTCGTCCAGAAATCGTTGCTCATTCTCACTGGGTTCGTCGCTGATGACCCAGTTCTGGAGCTGCGGTGGGTGGCCCGCGTTTAGCAGGGCGGTATAGTTGTAAAGCTCGCGCAACTTGCGCTTGCGGGACTGCTCGCAATTCCTGTACACGGCGACATCAGCACCACAACGCGCCAATAAAACAAAAGGAGCGATTTTTCTTTTTCGCATCGACTCAAAGAACCATTTGAGTCGCGATGCAGCGATTTTGGGGTACAGTTGACTTACGATATCTCATTCTTTTTCTCCCTAATAATCGCATCACGATAGGCGTCGAGGGACATATGAAGACCGGACCTGAAGGAACGACATCCGTCATTCGCAAGCAGGGCCACCGTGATGGATTTATGGGGTTGTGGTGGGTGTTTGTTGATGGAATGTTGTGGGTTTGGAGGTTGTTCAAGTTGGCTGCGACTGAGGGTGTGAGGTCGCGGCAAGCTTGGGACTGGTGTACCATTGGGGGGGGGGAGGGAAATCGGGCGGGTGAGAAGGGGAGGGAGACAGCCTGACCGCCTTTGCGATAAGCTCAGGGGCTAGCCAGATGGGGGATAAAGGATACGGCAGAAAATCAAAATTTCGCCTGGGGGAGGTCCAGCGTGAGCTTTCCACCAACGTCTCTGCAATAACAATCCGCAACTCAGCGTGACCGGACAATAATATTGTGGGATTATTACAAGTGAAAGAGCAGATACTATGGCAAAGAGAACCAGGGAAACGACAGACAGCGCAGCGCGTCCTTTAGCAATCAAGCGTAGTAGGAAAGAGCAGGCCGCGAGCACATCAACACCAAAGGCTACAAAGAGCGTCGTCACATCACAAGCAGCAAACCTTCCCAAACCGGCCACAATCACGGATGACAAAGCAAAAGATGAGACTGCCAAAAAGAGCCTGAATGGCGCACCAAATACGGAAGCAGCGACCACCACAACCATCCAGATCATCACGGGATCCTACGAGCGCGTCCTGCACGGCTTCACGGCCGCCATCCCGCACACCCTTATCACGTCACATGACAACCCAGACACCACCCCCGAAGATGCTTCTACACCAAATATCACCTTCGCCGACACATTCCTCTTCAACGCACATGCCTCCGCAGTCCGATGTCTCGCTCTGTCACCCCTCTCAGACGACTCACCCAAAGTCACTCTTGCGACGGGCAGCACAGACGAGCGTATTAACATCTACTCCCTTTCGACCGTTCCTCCAAGAGTTACAAAGCACAGCTCCAAACCTCAATTACCCACCCTTCACACGACACCCATTGCTTCGAATCCCAAAAACCGCGAACTAGGTTCCTTGCTCCACCACTCTGCATCGATAACAAACCTCTACTTCCCCACCCGCTCCAAACTCCTCTCCGCCTCCGAAGACAACAGCATCACCATCACGCGAAGCCGCGACTGGACCCCTCTCTCCACCATCAAAGCCCCCATCCCCAAAGCCCAAGGCCGTCCCTCAGGCGACACCGCTGCCCCCGGCGAAGTCCCCTGCGGCATCAATGCCTTCGCGGTGCACCCATCCTTAAAACTCATGGTCAGCGTTTCCCGTGGCGAGCGCTGCATGCGGCTCTGGAACCTAGTCACCGGCAAAAAAGCTGGGGTGCTGAACTTCGGTCGCAGCATCCTGGAAGCCGTAAACGAAGGTCGATTTGGCAGCGGCGAGGGGAGGAAAGTCATTTGGGATGAAGAGGGCGAGGAGTTTTGCGTGGGGTTTGAGAGGGGTGTGGTCGTGTTTGGTATGGATAGTAAGGCGAAGGGGAAGTTGGTGCCGGTGCCGAGGACCAAGATTCAGGAGGTTAGGTATTTGCCGGTGCAGGGGGAGCAGAAGAAGATTTTGGCTGTATCCACTGAAGATGGGCGAGTACTGTTTTATGATACGGGGGCTTTTCTCCCGGTTTCGGAGAAGGAGGCGGAAAAGGGAGAGAAGGAGGAGAAGAAGGAGAAGAAGTCGAAACACGACGCTGAAGCTATACCGGCCTGCCCGCTCCTTGCTCAGCTTGGTGGTCCGGCGGCTGGAATTACGAGCCGGATTAAGGACTTTGAGATCCTGCCCTTACCCCTGGCATCCAGTTCTCCCGCTACCACATTCATCATCGTCACAGCCAGCAGCGATGGCAGCACGCGTCTCTGGACACTCTCATCCTCTGACCTCATTCTGTCGGCATCCAAAGAGGCTTCGGCTGATGGTGGAAAGAAAGAAGGCTATTCCACAGCCAAGCAAGTCGGCACCCCGATTGGGACCTACGCCACTGGTAATCGCATCACATGCTTGAAGGCGTTCGTCATGACGGGCAAGCCTGAGGATGACGATGAAGAAGAGGAGACGCCAAACGGGGACGCGGAGAGTTCTAGCAGCGAGAGCGATGATGAGTAGAAAAAGCAGTCGGATTAAGTAGACTAGTTAGGTGATAATTGATTGTCATAGCTTGTAAGGTAGTAATTATGACGGGGACAAACCAAAATAGATATCCAATATTCATCCCAGTACATTTAACATATGCAAAATAGAATAATAGACCATAGTTTGCAGACGTTGCGTTCCTCTGTTCGTGCCTTTCTAGCGAATCAAAGACATATTTCCTCGTTCTACCTCTAGGTCGCATAGAATAGGTCTTACGGTCTCACATGCCCCCCCTCTTATAAATATCTTCGCCATCAAGTGGTTCTCACAATCTTGCTCGGTCACCCTTACCCACCTACCATTCTACAACAAATCCTCTCACGGCGCTCGGTATCAACCCCTCCCGTCTCCTTCAGCCACTTCAAGCAAACCCAGTCCCTTCCTTGGAAATATAATAATAATAATGATCCAATTTAACCTGCTACCTGGTTCCCAATCCCGTCTATGAACACGTATATCAATATTTAGTGCGAAGTAAACTCGACTCTAGAGTTTGTCTCTAGGGCCCAAAATCTCCGCTTATTCCTTTCCAATTAGCTGAGGTGAGTTGCATCAGCTAGACGTATATCACTATTAACCTCTCCACATCTGCCAGTGTTGCCACTCAGGCAACAGAGAGGTGGTTAGGACACGTTGTGGGTTAGTGGGAAGGGGGCCTAGTCCCCTGTGTCCTCTTTCTCAATACCCTTTGCAACTCTGAATTGCTCAAGTTGGTCTGTTTCTAGTAGCCGTTGTGCGGCAGCTTTCGCTGTTCTTTTCTTCCTTCTGGATTTTTTGGAGCTCTGTAGTGCCGATTTTCAAGGGGAGGTTTGCTCGAGGCTGAGTGTGATCAGGTCCTTTGAAATATGACTGCCTAAATGTATACCAAGTACTCTTCTGATGTCCTTAATTCCAGTGACTGAAGGGAGAATCATCCCTTCAACCTTCTCACCCCACACTACTACTAATAAGATAAGATGATAATTTCCATAGACGTTGAATTTCACTACAATCGCTCAATAGTCACTAACTTACCTCCGTTATTTTAGAGAGAGAATCGGTCAATGATAGACTGGCATAAATAAGGGGAGATGACAGAAAGAGAGACAAAAATTCAGGATTAAGAGCAAAGCTTTAAAAAGACTTCGAATTAACAATGTATAATACTACTATTACCACGAATTATACCTAATCTTATTTTGTCGTAAATCTATGGGATTTGTTTGTATATCCCAAATTGACCGCACTAGGATTTACGCCCCATTACCACTTGACCCTGGGAGTAAACAGTAACGAGGTTACACCTTGTCTGAACGATTGTATAAGGGAGAATCCTGAGGATTAAAGAGCGGGTTATAGCCGCGCTTATAGGAAATAGAAAGACTTTATTGGAAATGTTATAGGAATGTCAATCATATAGTGAGAAATGGTTATGTACATTTTAAGTCGCAAGACTAGCTGATGCCGGTGTTAAGTGTGAAATGTATCGTTTAAGGAGTATTTTAGATGTAATAGGATAGCGAGTGGGATTCACTAAGAAATCTATAGCGTGAGAAGAGAGAGTCAAGGTAATTAAGAAGGGACCGAGTTGTGATCACGTGCCTCAAGATAAGATATCAAAAGATGAAATTAACAGCCAATCCTGACTCTCCAGACCCTAGAGTCTAGAAGCCCAATTGTATTTATCCATAACACCATGTTAAAACGGACCTAAGAGCCAAGACGATGTCGTCTGCAGCACCCCAAGCCAACCGTCAAGTCTACGAACTCTCTTCTAGCTCTACGCGGCTTAAACTATTTAGCACACTAGCGCCCTACGATTGTCTTGCAAACCAACTGCCCTAATCAATAATCCCTAGACCGAAAGTAATATCATCCACAGCACCTTCAACCTGCCTCTCAAACCCATGGATTCCTAACCTCATCCTCCAGCGGCGGTATACTCCTCTGCAACTTCTCCGCCACTTCATCCACCTCCTTCCAAACCCTCAATAAATTCCTCCCCACAACCTTTGCCACATCCCCATCAGTAACCCCCTGCTTCAACAGCTCGGCCACCAGATCCGGAAACTTACTCACATCCTCCAGGCCAACTGGGGTGGAGTCGATTCCGTCAAAATCCGTGCCGATGCCTACGTGGTCGTACCCTATGAGCTCACCGATGTACCGTATATGTCTGACTACTTGATGAAGAGTGGCATTGGGGGGGTAGAAATCTGGTAGCCCTGAGGAGGAGTTGGAGGAGTTGCTGGGCACGCAGGATATGAAGCTAGGGCTGAAGTTCACCATGACGAGTGAGTTCCTCTTCTTAACCATCTGCAGCACATCATCCGGTACATTCCGAGGATGCGGACAAATACTATACGCTGAACTATGGCTGAAAATCGGCGGCGCAAGACTCCCTGCAAAATCACCGTTGTCGGGGCCTATCAGCACGTCTTTCATTGTATCTTTGGAGACGTGGGATAAATCGACTATCATGCCCATCCTATTCATCTCGACCACTGCATCAATCCCCGCAGGACTCAAACCACCCCAATACGGCACCGCGACTCTCGGTTCCATATTAGCATCGGATTCCAGTGCGGCATCGGCGTACGCGTTGTGGCAGTTCCAGGTCAGCGTTGCATAGCGGACACCGAGGCTGTGGTAGAGGCGGAGAGTGGAAACGGAATTGCCGATTTGATGCAAACCCTCAATAGCAAGAGGGGAGATGAGACGGCCTCGTTCAAAAGCTTGGAGCGCTTCGGCGTGGTTGAAAGCGGGGGTGAAATATTTTGGATAGCGAGAGCCTAGGCGGTTGAAGAGGTCGATTTGGTCGAGGGTAGCGCGGACGACTGTGAGTTGTTAGCTCGGTGAGAGCATGAAAGGTCATGTGATGGTGAATTGGGGGAAAGGGGATGCGTAGGACTTACTTGAGTCATAATGGCGGGTTGAGAAGTCGGTTCCGTTGCCGGATGGACAGGGCATGAAAGCGCTCCAGAAGGCGCCGCCTTGCTTGCCTTTGTCGAGACGGGGGAGGTCAACGTGCTGTTCTAGGCTTCCTTTTTCGAATTTGGTCTGGAAGGATTTGCTGTAGATGTGGTTGTTATAGGCATATCGAAGGAAGATTAGCAAATCATTATGTCCATCTATACGTTTTATTAAAATGTTCATTCAGGTTGAGCAGTGAAGATTATTACGAACCAATTAGGGGGTTCTCTGTAAGGATCTTGTTGGCTCTTTGTTCAATTGTGAGCTTTCCTGAGCAGTGTTGAGAGGGCGGGAAAGACAAGGGCCACAACCATAACCAAATAAAAGCTGGCAATACGAATAGTCCTAATAATCCTATTTTGATGCGATATCTGAGACCATTATGCTGATTTGATGGACGTGTAGCATACAAATCCTCGCAAGGTCTATCATAAGGTAAATAGCTGGAATCTTTTTCCATGATCAATATATTTTCCGGATAATGATAAGAACAATGTTAGTAAAAGAGAAAGAAAAGAATAATGTTAGTAAAAGAGAAAGAAAAGAAGAAGTGAGGAGAAGAAGGATGCGGTGCGGTTGAGAGTTAGCAGTCCAATGTGCAATTGTCTTGGCATGATCTCAGCGGAGTTACGGCGTTGACCTTACGGAATAGACCTTACGGAGTTGACCTCAATTTCAACCAACATTCATCTTCTTGTTTCCGTACTCAATTGCACTGCCACAATGGCCATTGTCTCCGCCCTGACCATTATTCGGTCGCTGGCTCTGTTCCATATTACCCTGGCTTACTTCTTCCTTATCAGTCCTAAGACCATCGCAAATCAGAATGTCGTCTTTCTCCTGGGTGAAGCTATGCAACTCGTACGTATATCCCCAAACCGAAATAGGAAGATGCTTACTCTAACTCTCTATCCATAGCCCACACCTCGGGATTTCAACAAGCCCTCCGGCGCAACAGCCTTCATAGCCGTCCTTCTCGCCTTCTTTGGCCTCGCCGACCTCACCGCTGCCTCCCTCCCCGACGAGGTCTCTGACACTTACTGGGGCACGCAAACGCCTGTCCGCCTGCTATTTCTCTTCGGAGTCACAGGATACTCGTATATGTTCAAGGAGGGCGGTATGTTTACAACGCGCGAGAAGGGATACAGTTTTGACGCTGGGGATGGGCTGAATAACAGTATTGTGTTTACTTGGGCGTTTTTGGAGTTGACGATGTGGTTCTGGGTAGGTGAATTGATGTTGAGAATGGTGGGAAAGATTGAGATGGCTAACAGTGAATTAGGTTTTCCTTACGCTGCGCGACGAGCGACGGCAGAGAGCTCTTCAGCTCATTGAAAAGAGGAAAGCGGAGCACGCCCACTTGTAATCGTCTATCAAAGGTCCTCGGATATGGTTCAGAAGTATCCTGTGGCCAGAGCTCCTTGAAGTCTGATCTGGACCCACTATCTTTCTTGAGAGCTTAGAAGAGGACTAGAAGACGTTTAGCCGATTTCTTCCCATTCTGGCTATCCCATCTCTCTTAGCCCTGGGCTGGAGACTGAGATTCTAACTTAGACTAAAGGCATTGCACATCAGCACCCGCAAGCTCACTAGAAGCTGAAGGCGGTAATAAGGCCTGAGCAACGGAACAAGGTAGACGGATAGAGCTAGAGAATCATCTCGGACGAGTGTGTTTGAGTGTAGTATTAAATGTAGATCAACTCTAGCATGGCTTTCATAGGTGTAGTCTGGGACAAAGCAAAACAGCAGGAACCCTAAACCCGACCTAGCCGTTGGTCTTTCGGACTTGAGAACTAAAGACGGAGCATATGAATAGCAGTTCCACTATAGACTTGAAAAGGCCATGTATTTTGGAAGCACATGTAGGCGGAATGCATAAGTGAATAACAGCAAAGAAGTGATGAAAGATTGTGAATAGCTTATGGCATTTCCCTGCAAAATCGAAACAGAATAGAGCATAGTGCTACTTGTTCTGATCAGCTTTGGCAGCCCATTTCTTGTTTCAAAGAAACAACTTGCTATTGTTCGTTATTAGAAGACTTCCTATTTCGGGTTAGACGAAGAACCATAATGCCGTCCGTCTTTAAACCCCACCATCTCATCTTCCACTTTGTCTTACATCTCTACATTTTCGCCAGGTCTGCCCTCACTACAATATTTTACAAGCTTCAGTGCCTACTGGTCTATCTACACATCATCTCGCGACCCAAGAAAATGGTCAACTACAGCGATGATCCGAAATGGGCCGACATCACTCCCATCCCACAAGATGACGGAGGTCCGCACCCCCTCGCCGCAATCGCATATAGCGACGAGTATAGCGAAGCAATGGGCTACCTGCGAGCCGTAATGGCAAAAGAAGAACACTCAGAGAGAGTTTTGGACCTCACGGAACATATCATCGAAATGAATCCTGCGCATTACACAGTTTGGTGCGACCTCCGCATACCTTCCTCTCCGAATACAAGCGGAATCCTCTAACAGCTTATTCGCAGGTTATACCGCGCCAAAACCCTCAAAGAGCTGAACTTCGACCTCAAAACCGAAATCGAATGGCTCAATCCGGCCGCCCTCAAACATCTCAAGAACTACCAAATCTGGCACCACCGCCAAACCATAATCTCGCAGCTCAACGACCCGGCCGGGGAAACCGACTTCATTGATACCATGTTGGGACCCGACTCGAAGAACTACCATGTGTGGAGCTACCGCCAATGGCTGGTGAAGCAGTTTGGGCTTTGGAAGGGAGAGGAGGGGCAGAAGGAGCTGGATTGGGTGGATGGGATGATTGGGGATGATGTGAGAAATAACTCTGCGTGGAATCATCGGTGGTTTGTTGTTTTTGGGTGCGGGGAGGAGAATATCAGGGATGAAGCTATCGTCAATAGGGAGATGGGGTGAGAAATCCGCATACGCTGCGTTTTACTCTGGATATGCATCCGCTAACATATCCATTCAGGTACGCTAAAGCCGCCATCCACAAAGCTCCGCAAAACCAGTCGCCATGGAACTATCTCCACGGCATCATCCGCGGCTCTAAGACGGCTCTCTCGTCGCTCAAAGATTTCGCGCTTCAATTCGCGAGCCTTGAGAACCCGGATGATGTCCATTCGAGCCACGCGCTGGATCTGCTTGCTATGATATATGCACAAGACGAGGACACGAAGGAGAAGGCGAGGCAAGCGTTCGATCTGTTGGCTAACAAGTATGATCCTGTTCGTAAACCGTACTGGAATTACAGAAAAGAGACGCTTGTGAATTAGAGAATGCGAGATGTGGTTCAAAGTTCAGAGATTGGGTAAGGAAAACATGAATTGATACCCGGCGGCCGGCGTTATCGGGTAAAGGTTGGGAGGTAGACTTTGTCTCTTTGGAAATAGTAACTTACACGAAGGCTGACATGGACAGTAGTATATTTAAAGAGTACTTTTACTTGTAAGCTGGAAAATGAGATGCTGATGTTCTCTTCGATTATCAATAATGGCTACAGGAGTGATTCCCTGATTAGTGGACGCGTATGGCAATAAACAACAGGAAGATCACTAGCCCACGTAGCAATTTATGCGCCCATACTAGCTAAGTGTGCAAGCCCAACAGTTAACCAAGACATGGTATATGTATAGCAACTTTTGTTTCACTATGAGTTGGCTTTACTGCGTATAGACCCCAAAAGAACGGTTCAAAGTTGCCTGCAGAAGATATAGAGAGGGGGGAGGGCGCGCATGAATTACTGCGTGTCCCGATGGTATCCTCTTCAATCCTTTGCCTTTCATTCATTTGTCTCCATTCACACTGTCATGTCAGTTTCTTCTTTCCATCTCAACGTGCTCAGTAATTTAACTCCTTCCTTGTAACATCCTCAACGAAATGCCCCTCCCTTTCCGCCCTCGTCCACCAAAGATACCACGGCACAATCCTCATCTTCACTATATGTCCGAGCCATCCCGCATCCCGCACCGTCTTCACCACGCTCTGGCTCTCCTCAAACGCCGCATCAATCCTGCCTCGTCTCAATTTCTCATACGCCTCAAAAGCCTCCCGAACCGGCATCCCGCCTTTCTCCCCGCCTTTCTCCATCCAACGCGCTATGCAGCGGGAGAAGAGGACGCCGTCTTCGAACACGATGCCTGTGGATTCGCCTTGCGGGGGCATTGCGTGTGCGGAGTCGCCAATTAGGATGACGCGGGAAGTGTACCATTTTCCGGACTTGGGGAGTGTGAAGACAGGCCAAAGGAACAATTCCTTCGCATCGTGGATCAATTGCGGGATTAAGTCCAACGCAGCATCCTTCCCAAACCGCTCCAGCATCTCGGCGCGAATTTTCTCCTCGTCCTTCCCCGCAGCTTTCCATCCATCGCGATCCGCAATCTCAGGCACTTCCATCAATCCGCCGACATATATACTATCTTTTTCCGGCGAGTGGAAAGACGTGAGGAGCATGCCGCGGCGGGAGAAGTTCATTGCTGAGGTGGTGAAGTGCACGGGTTGGAATTTGCCAATGTCTTCTGAGGCATTGTTGGCGTCGTAAGGGATGGTGGTTTCCACTCGTCGACGTGGCGCGAACCCAAAAGCATTACAAATCCCCGAATACACCCCTTTCCTCTCTGGCTCCACATGCAACAACCTCGTTACGGAATGAATACCATCGCATCCAACCAATATATCCCCTGTCGCCGTATCTCCGTCTTGGAACGTCAACTTCACCCCTTCCCCGTCCTCCACAATACCAACAGTCCTCTTCCCGCACTCAATCTCAATATTCGGATACTTGTCAATAGCGGCCAGCACCCCCTTCAACGCCTCCCCCCTCCCAATCCTCAGCGCTCTAAACGGTGGGTCTCCCAACCCCCTCCCCTCTTTGCCTTTAAAACTACTCTCCGCAATCTTTCCACCGGTGTACAGATCGAACACCTCGATCGCTTCACATGGAGCGCCATACCCTAACCTCTCTATCTCGTGCAGGGCTCCGAGGTATGAGAGCAAGCGTAAGGCATTGGGGGTGAGATTTACGGCGCCGCCGATTGTAGCGGGGAAGGGCCGGATTTCGAAGATCTTGATGGAAGGAGGAGGGTGTGTCGGGGGTGTGAATTTGGTGAGGGAGAGGGCGGTTGTTAGGCCGGATATTCCGCCGCCTAGGATTAGGATGGATAGGGGTTGGAGGGAGGGGAGGGGGTTTTGACTTTGGTTTTGCATGGTTCGGTAAAATTGGGGGGGGGGTTTGGAGGGATTTGCGGGGAGGAGGAAGAGGGGTATAGGGGGATAGTGGATAGGTGCACTGGGGATTGAAGGGAGAGAGGGGATCTATGTAGGGACTTCGGAGATAACGTAGACACAAAGCGTAAGGTGGAAGGAAGTGAACGAGTGTATTAGCAAGGCATGAAAGATGATATCAGAAGCGAAGGAGTGACACTCGACCTTTGAAGGAGCAACGGAGGGAAGAAATTTGAGTCTCGAGTGAAGTACTGGAGTAGTAAAGATGAACTCATTCATAACCTACGAAACCCCTCCTCCATCGGAACAGGAAATGCAGGTGTAATACGAGCTGAGCTCACCTCGTACCGGGAGGCTTAAGGCTCAGCCAAACACAAACACTGCTCATCGGAACCATTCTTGTGCTATATAGACAATCTTGCCTGAATAGGAAATGGTTACATACAGGAGGCTTATCATTAGATAGATATAGGCCCGTTTCATTGACGTGCTATGCCGGAATGCATGTGGGGGAACCGTATTACATGCATATGCGTTGGATACGGACTCGAACTGGTTGACTTATGAGATAGATAGTGAAGAAAGCTTTAGCATAATGATGTACATAGCCTTTTGATTTATTCTTTTTAGTCTTTCTTGCAAGGTCCTTCTCGAGGGTCCTTCTCCAGAAGTGAAGTATTTTTCACGTGATATACACGTGGTTTAAGCCTCCTTTCAAGGTTTATTTTAAGCATCGCATCCGTCGAAACCAGAAGCGTCACGCGAACAATTAAGTATAATCAATCTCTGCGGTTGTTATTTTACCAAGTTTTTAATGGAGGGAATCACTTGTCATAGGGCGCGTCAAATCTCGAAATGGGGGCGGTGAAACCCGGCAGAATCATCATTCTCCTCCTAAAATTTCTCGGCGTCCGTGAATAGCCGTGAAAGTTCAAATGGCTGCAGCTTTGTGACACAATTTTCTGCCAGTCTTAAAAGTTATAGGGTAATAAGTGTGAAGTTATAGGGTAATATTCATAGACTTGGATAAGTTATAGGGTAAGTTATAGGGTAATGATTATTTGTACCCCTCCTTTGCTGATATCTTCAATGAGAGGCTAACAGGTGTGGTGAGGGTGTTGGCAGATAAAACAGATAAACTTCTCACGATAGAGAGGGTTTCTCGTATCATTTGAATCTTCTGGGTTTTTACTTCGGAAAGATCTTCATTACTCTACTTGGGTGGTATCCTTAAAAACATTATTCTCGGTTCATTCACGGTATCAATATGACGGTCAAGGAAACACTTATTTCCTCGCAAGAGCAGCAGAAGCCTTGGATTGAGACACCATTAAAGGAGTCTTATGGATTGTCTAAGGAGGCTGGATGGTAAGCATTGCTTCTATATTCCTTATCTTCGCATGCAATTTTTACACTAGTATTCTTGCTGCTCATTCTCTTCCCTCCTATCGATGTCATATAGCTCTCTTCTCAGTTCTCTCTTGCTATAGGATTTCGTCCACATTTGATCCCACCAAACTCTGTAAACAATACTAACTTCTCCCCAGCAGAGTCTTTCTCAAATTGGAAAATCTTCAACCTTCTGGCTCTTTCAAATCCCGGTAAATAACTTCCCTTTCAACGTCCCTTTATGGTCCTATACCACAACACCTACACATCAGTCTCTCACTGCATGCTGCTCCGTTCCAACAGTACACCCCACAACCCTTCCCTTCCCTTCCCTTCCCTTCCCTTCCTTCTCTGTTCCGCAACCTTCTTCCACACCCGTCCCTCAACTAACATCCCCTTCCAGAGGAATAGGTCACTACATCCAACGACGCCTGACAGAGCTTCCATCCTCTCCAGCCCCCCATATATTTTCCTCTTCCGGTGGCAACGCCGGTCTCGCAGCCGTTCATGCCAGCCGCACGCTCAACTTACCATGCACGGTCGTCGTCCCACTCTCGACAAAACCGCATATGATTGAGAAGCTCAAGGCTGCGGGCGCGTACGAAGTGGTGCAGCAGGGCCCCACGTGGGCGGATGCTGATGGCTATTTGAGGAAGGAGGTTATGGTCAAGGTGAGTCGGCTTATTCCCCAATCTCGTTTCCTGTGTCCCGTGATATCTCTATGCTACCCATTTCTATCCCGAAGTCTCAGTTTCTTCTACAATCCGTCTCGTCAACGGACTCATTTTAATATCTCTCACGTCCAAGCTGCACGAAAATGGTAAATGATAAATGCTAACCCCACCTCAAGACGCCCGGACCAACTATCTACGTCCCCCCCTTCGACCACCCCGATATCTGGACAGGCAACTCCACCGCCATCCACGAAACCATGACCCAGCTCCCTCCATCCTGCCCTCACCCCACAGCCATAATCTGCAGTGTCGGCGGCGGCGGCCTCTTCAACGGCGTTTGCGAAGGAATCCTCAACAACAAGGTCCTCTCCTCCGCTTCCCCAACCACTGTGTTGGCGTTAGAAACACAGGGAGCGGACTCCCTCGCGAAGAGTTTGGAGAAAGGTGAACTGATCACCCTCCCTGGCATAACATCTCAAGCCACCTCCCTAGGCGCGACTCAAGTCTCCAAACAAACCTTCGACTACGCATCCACCTACCTCTCTTCCAATAACACCACCTCCAAGCTTGCAGTGAAATCACTCGTCCTCACCGACGCCGAAGCCGCGCTCGGCGTCTTGCAACTCGCGGAGCAAGAGCGCATATTAGCAGAATTGGCGTGCGGAGTCAATGTCGCGATGTGCTTTGATGGCAGATTAGAGAAGGCGATGGGGAGGAAATTGGAGGAGAGTGAGGTTGTGGTTATTGTGCTGTGTGGGGGGAGTAATGTGGGCGTGGGAATGGTGGAGAAGTGGAAGACGGAGTTTGGACTGTGAGTGTGGGAAGGGAGGGGAATATGGGATGTATTTGACTTCAAAAAGGCCTGCTGGGCTGGGTGTGACGAGATTGGGATGTGTCTGGGGAGATAGATGCCATATTAGACCACCGCGTGCTATTTAAAATTATGAATAGATCTTTTATAGCGCACCGAAGAGTTCAATTTCTTCAAAACTGAAATAAGCCATACAAATCCACTCCATTTATATCCGTGACTTGCAGATCTTTCCCGAAACTCTACTATTTACTTTCAACCCAACCGCTCTCTACTCCTTCCTCCCTCACCTTCTTATCCCTTTTTTCTTTTTTTTTTTAAAAAAAAAAAAGAATGCAACCATCAAAGGAGTGCAACTCCAGCATATCAAACCAACCGGAAGGAGATAAATATTTCACTCCAATTTTTTTTTAAAAAGCATGCACGATAGCCGTACAACATACCTCCAGGGCCCATATAATATAATACTGGATCCCAAACGGCACGCTTTGCTCGCAAGGCGAGTGTTCTCGGACGCCTAGAAGTTTGTTTAGTCTATTCCCAGTCTTCTCTACCTACAACTACATAGGGCAGTTATTGGGGTAGGGGGGGGCTGCTAGATTTCAATTTTACTCTAGCTGGGTATAGTTTACAATCTAGAAGGCATCGAGTCGAGGAGGAGGAACAGTATTCAGATTTCGACTATTTCATTATTTATTTTCCTTGGGGGGGTGGAGAGGAGAGAAACAGTAGAGGAAAAAAAAAAGCCTGCACTTTCCTTCAAAGGAAGCCCGCTACTATTAAAGGATATGACACTTAAAAAAGGGATTTATCTGGATAGGGTGGAGCGCCATAATTCAAAAGATTACGTGCGCATTTACTATTATGTACTAGTGGGCTAGGTAGATAGTAATAAATGAAAAGAAGTTATTGGGGTAAAAGTTCACCTCCATCCTGTAAGCTACCTATTACTCCCGGAGAACCCTACGATTGATTATTATCCAAGATAACCAAGTCATCCGGCCACCTCAATCTCTACACATCAATTGAGAAAGGTATAGTATGGTTAGCATGAAGCAAAACCCAGACACTTAGGCCAATTACAACTCCGCACAGCTCGTTAAGAGGAGTAGAGACCATCCTGTTAAGAGAGACAAGGTTCAAGTGGAGCAGATGCGGTATCACTGAGAGGATAAAAAAAAGATTTCTTGCGCGGTTGACGAAATATTGAGTTTTCAGTGTAGAACCTAAACCTGTTTAAGAAAGAATTTTAGGGGCGTTATAGACAGGTATATTAAGGGTAGAGGCTCTGTTTTTGTTCATGCATATCGTCTTCCCAACACACCTTCCTCTATTCTTCTCCATTCTCCTCCATCCGCCCTCTCACCCTCTCAATCTTTCCTCATACCAAACTCCCTTTCGGCGCCCTCAATCACACTTCTTAGATTCTTCGCACAATCCTCCAACTCCCTTTGCTCAGTCTCATCGAGGATGATCGGCATGGCGCGCTCGACGCCCTTGCGGCCCAGAACGCAGGGCATGCTGAGACAGCAGCCGAGAGAGGGTTGGTAGAAGGAGATGGGGCGCACGGTGCGTTGATTGAACAGGATGTATTTGCATATGGATGCACTGGAAACGTCAGCTCATACTGAGGAGATAGTAATAGAACTATGGAAATGGTGTGCACGAAGGGGTTGGACAAGTGGAGAGTCGAGAGGAGAAAGAAAGGGAGCTTACGCTATATTCGCAACTCCATATGCTGTGCAGCCTTTACTTGCAATGATGGCAGCCGCAGCTCCGCGCGTGTGCTCTGCGATGTCTTTTTTTAGCTCGGGTGTGAAATTAGGAAGGCCGAGTTCGAGAGGGGCGGTGCCGATTGTGATGTTGGACCAGGCGATCTGGGGAAGCGGTTGTAGTTAGTATGGGTCCCAAGTCCAATTGTGTATTTATGCTGTGTCCGAATTGACAATGTCATGGCCACGCATTTCAGTACAGCCGCTTAGGGACTTCAATATTCGGAGACGAAGCACCTGGTACGAAAAAAAAAATGGCGCAGAGGAGGTGAAACGGAAAGGATGACTTACAAACTGCCCATCCCCATGCTCTCCCAGCACATACGCATCGATACTATTCGGCGCAACACCCGCCTTCTCCGCCAGCACACCCCTCAATCTCGCGCTATCTAGACTCGTTCCGGTTCCCAGGACTTGTGATGGCGGTAGCCCAGACAACTTTTGTGCGAAGTACGTGAGGATGTCGACGGGGTTAGCGACGAGTAGGAGGATCGTATGTGAGGAGATGGGTGACATAGAGGTGAAGATGGATTGTAGAATGTGCAGGTTTCTGGTCAGGAGGGAGAGGCGGGATTCTCCTGAAGGGTTTGTTAGGGATGTTTGTGATGAATGGGAAAGGTGGGATTGGATTGAAGAGAGGAACCAGGGATGGGAAAAAAAAAGAACATGTAGGAGGATGACTACGCTACAGTGTTATGTGAATATGAACTAAACGTGGAATGGACTTTTGAATGAATAAAGAAGATGAAAGAAAGGTCGATTGAAAGAAGAGAATGAAGCTGACCAGCCGACATAGTCCAGACAAACCTCTTTGGCGCTTCTCCTTTCGGGATGATGGCCTTAGATTGTAGTAAAAAAAGATGATATGACACTCATGTTTTCTCGCTCAAAGCACCTAAATCTCAGAACATAACAAGAATGAATCCACACCCTCCTCTTTCCATAATAGCGCAAACGAATCAATAAAAAACAACATCAATAATAACAAGAGATGCATAGCCTCTCATAGAAACAGAGCTCAAAACACTCACCAACTTTCTGCTTCGCCCCTGCGGTAATTACCACCACATCTGCCTGCCCCGCGTCTTTATGGCTCCCCGCCCTAATTTTACACCCCGTATTCCCCCTAAATGTCGCATCACCCAAATCTCTCACCTGCGCATTCAGTAAGTCTGTTTTTGGGTCGACGAGAATGACCTCGCTACAGATGGGGTTGAGGATGAGGGTATAGGCGAGCGTGCTGCCGACGTCACCGCAGCCGAGGATTGCTATGGATGTTTTGAGGCGGGGAGTTGTCATTTTGAAGGCAGGGATGAGCGAAGTGGGTGTTGAGATTTTGGGGTTGGAGGGTTGTGCGGTTATGCGGTTGTGTGGTTATGCGGTTGTGTAGTTATGCGGTTGTGTGGTTATGCGGTTATGTGGTTATGCGGTTGTGTGGTTATACGGTTGAGTGGTTGGAAGGTTGTTTGTTATTGGGAACGGCGGGGGTTTGGTGTTGAGGTTCGTGAGGTTGTAGGTCCTGGTGGGGTGATAATGCGAGAGGAGAGGAACGTTTGTGAAAAACACGTGTAAATGCTTGTTCTGCTTGGCGTGCATTTTACTAATCCAGAAGTCTATTAGAATGGTTTGAAATAGGTAAAAAGTCATTCAAGACCGAATTGTTCGATGTAAAACTGAGCGTTCTATGATTCACCCCTGTCTTCTGTTGTCATTATTCAGCATGTAGTAAGCTGAGATGAATGGTATTGTGTGCCCCGTTTCTATCCACTATCAATCGCCATCTCTATAGACCTCTTGATAAAAAGGGTCTTTATGATAACCTCAACTACTTAATTTAATTCCCTTCTCACCTACCTACTCTACCTCTAATGGTCCTAACCTTATTGGCCCCTCTTAATATACGCGTCTTAGCCGGCTGCACACCACGCACCTACATATTTCTGCCCGTATCAAAAGAGTGACTCCAACTGTTCCGATACTGGCCCCTAGATTGCGATATTATTTCTTCTTCTTTCACTAGCAAAACTCTATTCTCAGACAGCGGCTTCCCCTTCCCCATAGTTGGCTCGCACTTTAACGAAATTCCTACATATTCATGGAGATAAGTTGTGTTCGGAGCCGCAGATGGCACTGTCAGGGTTTTCCTATTAGGCTTTATGGCTGAGGTGAGGTCAGTAAGCAACAGCACAGAGCCATCATCCAGCCAGGATAGGTAAACAGTGAGAAATTTCCGAAATAGAGAGTTGGGACGTGTTCCATGATTGCATCTTGCCGTGCCGATGACACGACAACGAAGAATGGATGAAGTTAACAGTGCCGGAAGAGGAGACAACATGGGAATGTTACTGGGATTGTCCTTCTAGACCAGAGAAAAATCCAGAGCAAGTACCAGGTAACTAACGCGAATGTACTTTTGCTTTCGGTATCAGGCTCGAGATAAAGAATGTAAGAAAATTGTAGGCCGCCGCAAACATAGCGTCAATGGTCAATACAGAGTTGGCTTTGAGGCGCAAATGGATACTGATTTGTTGTTTGTCGGCCACTACAACCACACTTGCTAGTAGAGGCTTCACAAGGAAGACAAAGCCGTTCTGTAATGACCTATACCTGAGTAATGTATTGTGGTGCATCCTCTTCTAGGCTTCGCACTGATGTTCAGTTAAGGCAAGAGTAGGAAAGGTGGTGACCGACTGAGACCAGGATGCCTGATGCACACCGAGTGAGAATGGAGAAAGGAAAGAGAAGAGAAATGTGTCATTGCATCGGTATTAAATTTGGATTAGAAGGATTCCGCATTGACTCCGCAGTTTCTGTCGAAGTCGAGTTCCGAATCACTTTGCAGGTAGCATTATCCTGCAAAGACATAATTGTTGTGACGCAAGTTCGTGCCTTGTGAGCAGAAGGAATTACTGACTACGGAATAGGTTATAAGGCAGCCGGAAACACTCTGTAGTGGTCAAGTGAAATTCCAAAGTACGTACTATACCAGTTTTAAACTTCCACCGTCTCTTACTACCGCATAATATACGCAGAATATAAATGTCTATGGGCCGGCTGCAACAGCACAAGGCCGCCCGCGAGGTCAACGGTCTAGCCAAGTTGGACTTTCAAAATAGCAACACCACGAAAAGCTAAGCGGGGTAGTAGGTGTCGTGGCGTATGCGCAATATCTGTTTCATCTTATCCAGTAAGTCAGTGAAGCCACAGTATATACCACTAAAAGGCTCACTTTCGTCTACCAGTACAAGAGATTTCTGGAATCCGCTTAATAAATATTAAAGTAACAAAGGCAATATCCGTATTGTCCCAATTCCGTCCCCTCACCCAACCTACTTCCACCAATTCCTGACCTCATGCGCCCCTTCCATCATATGCGCTTTCGCTGGCTGCACAACTTGCACATGTATCTTCTCGCCCTTCTTATACCAACACATAATAATAGTGACAATAAGCGTCGGGATGCCGACACCTAGAGCGCAACCCATACTAATCTTATCCGTCGTTGAAAGCTTCGATGAAGAGCCCGAAGAATTGGAGGAGGAGGAGGAGGAGGACGAGGAGGACGAGGACGAGGAGGACGAGGGTGATGATGATAATGAAGCAGGAGAAGGAGAAGGACGCACGCTCGATAAAGTCGTGGTTTCCGAAATAGCTGGATTGGCGTCTGTGGGAGTAGAGTCGCTAGAAGATTGAGTAGACGCAGGTGTCGTCACCGGAGTTGTAACAGGCCCTTCAATCGTAGGTCCTTGACTCCCCGCCGCCGGATCCACATGACTAGGACTCGCCGCCATCCCCGTCTCCACAGGATTCAACTCTCTCAATGTGTTCATAACATGATCTGGAAACGTAGGCACTTGGAGCGTTTTATTAGCATAATCGCAACAGCTGCCTTCGTCTACGGATTTTTGGCAGCAGAAAGTTGACGTGTTGGCGCAGAAGAGAAGGGATTCCCAGCGGTTGGGTGTGTCTACGTGATATTAGTAAATTTATCTAACGCAGCGGAGCTGTTTAAGACCATAAGACTTGTAAAACCGTACGTGGGACTGTAGAAAGGCCACCATGGCCGGAACAGTACTCACTGGTGTTACAAACTTGCGCACACGCCGTACTCTTCCAACTCCGGTCGGTACACGCTCCACGATAGACATAGGGTGCATGCTGAGGGGTTGAAGGGAACCAGCACAATCCGCCATCGAGAAACTGATCGTTCTCTGATGTGATGCAACAGGAAGCGGCACCGTTCGTCACGGCTGGATTAGGAGCGTACACCCAGTCCATGGGTGGGAATCCCTGGGTCAAATGTCAGAAGAAGTCGCGAGGATGAAGATCGACTGACTATACATCGGGATAATAGCACTTTGGAGTAGCGCGTTGAATTCTCCAGGTCGGCCAGCAGAAGATGTTGTCAGCCAAATATATCACAAGAATTAAGCTGACAAGGTTCAGTGATCGCGCCATTTCGGCTGGATTTGTTTCTGCAAATGTTGGTTAAGTATATATGGACTAATATAGGAAACACAAGGAGCCATGAGGACGAAATATATCTAGAAGGAAGACATAAGTTAAGAGGAGCCTGCCAGTCAAATGGGCGACTAGGCTGTATATATCAGTTGAAAAATAAAACGCTGGCAGAGAGGCGGCGGACGGCAGGTAACCCCTCTCCATAAAATGGAATACACAGCCTCGGACGAGGCTGTGATGTGGCTGAAATATATATTGACCTGGCGAAGGATGTAATAAGGGTGCGTTGTCGATCGCTTAATCTGCAATTCGACGCAGAACCATGGCCGAGGCTGCGTCCCAGCCTCGCCGTTGTGGAACTTCGGATGGTTCATCATTGGTGGCTTATAGCATGTTTGGACCGAACTTTGACAGAAATGAACTCAAGTTAGGGGTAGCGGAATCTCGCTGTCCGGATAGATCAAGTTAATTGGTCGGGGGATCGTCGTTTTATTTATCGAAGCTGGTGGCTGCACACAAGCTCTCTATTTGGGTGTATGTCAAAGGGCCCTACATGAACAAAATCAGTCACTCGGAAAACACAGCCTCACTCCATATCCCCTTGGCAAATAGTTCCAAGTCAAAAGGTATCCACGAACGCCAGTTTCCATGCTCTTACATAAGGTACAACTGCATATGCATTTACTGCTTCTTCTGGCCAGATGGCCCCATCTCTTTACTAAACGCGAAATAAGACACTTCTAAGCTGGCAATGGACCTCATGCCCACAAAAAGAACAAGAAGAAGAGGAATAATGGCAGCGAAAGCCATGAAGATAGCTACAGGTCGTTAATGATGAGAGCTTCGTCATGTGGATAGGGTCCTACCTGGAGTGAAGAACTGGTATTTCTCAAAAAGAGCCCTCTTGTCATGCGCAGCCCTCCTATCATGGGTGCTCATATCACGCCGGAGCTCCATATGTACTGCCTGCTCAAACGGACTCTCCATTTCGTACATCTGTTCAGCCTGAAGAGCGGCTACGGCTTGTTCCTCGCTCTGAGGGGTGGTTGTATAGATGACTGTATAATCGGATCCAGCAGCTTTCTCAATCACGTCGTCCAAAATCGAGTCTACCCAAATATCAGTACCACACTAAAAGATCAGACCAGCGATGCGTACCATATTGCTCCAGAGCCTTAGCCCGACGGTTTGCAGGCGGAGCCGGGAACGAGATCTCCAAAACATGCTTGGAAGCACTTGAAAGGCTTGGTATATCATCAACTAGAATCTCTGTTAGCAAGCCATCTTCTACAAGATACGGGACCAAGTTACTTGAACCGTCTATATGCTTGAAGTCCGCCCCGCACTTCTCTGCGAGAAGTCTCGCTATGGATTTGCCATTGACATTTCCTACAACTTCTGGGACAGCATTCGCGGACTTGATACCCTCCGCTTCTCCAGAGAGGTACAAGCCGAGACGTGGAGCGGACCGGCTGTCGACGAAGTCCTGAGATGAGACGCCCTCCTGCCTGACGACGACGTATGTGTGAGAAGGGCACTTTTTGAGAGATGAGAAGACTTGGCTATTGATTTTGTCGGACTGGACTACCGATGCGCCGGTATCGAATGTGACTCTGTGGATATGATATCAGTAACTGTAGGTCGGAGGGGAGCTGTAGACATACTCTGATGTGGAGAAGAGAAAGAAGGGGGAGGTATTGCGGAAAGCGAGTGTAGAGGGGAGTGCAGCCAGGGCTAATGCTCCTACTATTGCTTTCACCATGATGAGATGCGATGTTGAGAGTGGATTGCTGTGAGTTGAGGCTTGAGAGCGCAGTGAGCTCCGCGATAGCAGGGATGCGGATGCCCAGTCGTCGGCCCGATAAATATTCCGGAAATCTGCCTATGACGCTGTTGTCCCTCTTCAGGTGCGATTTTACGAATTGTGGCGCAGAGAGAAAGGACCAGTGTTGGGATCACCATTCAGAAATTAAAATTTCAACCCATATTTCACCGCAAGTCCTCAGCCCCTTGGGTGAAATTGCCTTATTTCTCGGCAGCGACTGCCTGGAGCATGCTGAGTCACAGCTTCTAATGTTTCTTCGGCGGTGCTTACATTAGCGCCTCAGGTCCGCCGATATAATTGTTGCCCGCCACCCTCACTTCTCAACCTTCAACCCATACCTTCACCTTTTCCTTTTTGTTCACCAGGCCATTATATTTTAGGAGCCTGCAAATTAACGTCATTCGTTTTGTCGCTGTCTAGTTCCACTTTGCAGAACCTCAATTGTCAATTGAGTGTTCAATTTCGAGCAATCCGGCGCAGTTACGCCACTTACTCTGGGTCAACTCCAGTTATTCACTACGAAACTTTGTCTTATCAGAATGGCTACGCCTGCACCTTCACTTCCTGTGTCAGATATCCCTACCGGGCCCTCGAGAGGATCGTCTAGAAGGCGTCGCCCTCTGCACCGCAATCGAAGCAACAATGTAGAACAGCCGCAGCTGGATGGAGCTACGCAAGGAACGACTCAAGGACCGACTCAAGGACCGACTCAGAGGCCGACCCAAGGACCGGCCCAAGGACCGACCCAAGGACCGACCCAAGGATCACAGCGTGGGGGAAGGAGAGGTGGCGGACGAGGTGGCGGACGAGGTGGTGGACGACAACAGCAATCAAGCAATGCCCAGAGTCCAGCGTCGGCTGTAACACCGGTGCAAACAACAGAACCATCAAGTGCGCACGCGACCGCCACCGATAATACCACTGCTCGACGAGGACGGAGAGGGAGGGGAGGATTACACCAAGGACAAGGACGAGGAGTGGCAAATCAGAATCCAAACAGAAGAGGGATGGAGCAGGCACCGAGTCAGGTGCATCCACCTCGGATGGCACATGGTGGAAGACAGTTCGGCGGACAGTTGACGGTGGATGGTGCCTCTACCGGAGATGGAGGTCGGAACACCCCAAATGACCTCCAAGCAGATGCTCCCGAATTTCAGCCAGGTCAGCCCCTCGTGGGCCGACCGCGAGGACCACCACTACCCCGCTCACAACCAAGAAAGAGAAGAGTTTCCAAGTCCTCTGCACCCGATATCGCCACTAGAACACACGAAGACATAGACAACGGTCATTATGAGTGTGCTATATGTACAGAGGAGGTTCGCCGGAGTTCCCGCGCCTGGTCTTGCCGGACATGCTGGACTGTGTTTCACCTGGGCTGTATTAAGAAATGGTCAACGAACGAAGGTTCTGCAGCTGCTCGACAGCAGGCTCAGGACGGAGAATTACCTCCTCCACGTCAGTGGCGATGTCCGGGTTGCAATCTGCCACAAGATGTACTTCCTAAAAGCTTCACATGTTGGTGCGAGAAGGAGATGGACCCCAAGTCATTACCTGGGCTGCCTCCTTTTTCTTGCGGACAGACATGCGCACGACCTCGGGTTCTGCCGAAAAAATGTCCTCATCCTTGTCCCAACATCTGCCATGCTGGACCATGTCCGCCCTGCACCCAAATGGGACCTACTCAATCGTGCTTCTGCGGCAAACAATCCATTACCCGGCGTTGCGTTGATACCGACTACGAACATGGTTTTAGTTGTGGCGATGTCTGTGGGGAGTTGATGCCTTGCGGAGAACACACATGCCCCCGACCATGCCATGAAGGCTTATGTGGTGCGTGCGAGGTCCGAGTCCCAGCCCGCTGTTATTGTGGACAGGTCCAAAAAGATATCCTGTGCTGTGATCGAGGGGATGAGAAAGAGAGCAGCCAGACGCACGTTGCCGCGGATGGCTCCAAGGCGGTCGAGCACTGGACCGGCCTGTTCGAATGCCCTAACATCTGCGGTCGGGCGTTTGACTGCAATAAACACCACTGCGAGAAGCCTTGCCATCAACAAGATGCCGAGCGCGCTCATTGCCCTCGATCTCCGGATGTAGTATTTCACTGTCCGTGTGGTAAAACGCCTCTTAGTGAGATATCAAACAAGAAGCGACAGAGCTGTGAAGATCCAATTCCGAATTGCTCAAAGCCTTGTGGCAAAATTTTAAGCTGTGGGCATGAGTGTCAACAATTGTGCCATCAAGGTGAATGTAGGCCTTGCTTACGGGTGGTTCCGATCACCTGTCGCTGTGGCCGTACCACCTCTTCTACAATATGCCACCAAGGAGTTGAAGAACCACCACAGTGTACGCGTATCTGCCGGGTTACATTGAACTGTGGCCGTCACGAGTGCGGCGAGCGGTGTTGTTCTGGGGAACGTAAGGCTAGTGAACGGCAGTCAAGCAAGCGTAAAATGCGGCCTCTGGGTTCTACTGCACGTCACACCGAAGGTTTCGAGGCAGAGCACATCTGCACTAGACCTTGTGGCCGTCCGCTCAAATGCGGCAATCCGAACCATACCTGTCAAGAGCTTTGTCACAAAGGTCCCTGTGGAACCTGTCGGGATGCCATTTTCGACGAAATCAGTTGCAACTGTGGCCGTACTGTGCTCCAACCCCCACTGCCATGCGGTACGAAGCCTCCGCCATGTCGATTCCAGTGCGATCGGCCCAAGGCTTGTGGTCATCCTCAAGTTGCCCACAACTGCCATCTAGACGACGAGAGCTGCCCCAAGTGTCCTTTCCTTACTGCAAAACCTTGCTTGTGTGAAAAGAATACTCTGAAGAATCAGCCATGCTGGTTGAGCGAAGTGCGGTGTGGAGAAGTGTGCGGTAGGCTGCTTAAGTGTGGCGCACACAAATGTCAAAAGCAATGTCATCGTCCTGGAGAATGCGAGGAACCATGTCGACAGCCCTGTGGCAAAGAGCTGACCGTCTGCGGGCATCCTGATATGGCTCCCTGCCATTCCCCTTTCCCCTGCAAAGAAGACAAGCCGTGCCAACACAAAATCTTCGTCACTTGTGAGTGTCAGCGGATCAAGCAGGAGGCCAAATGTAATGCTTCAAAGAACAGCGACGGCAATCTTAAGAGGACGTTGAAGTGCGACGAAGAGTGTGCGCGTCTGGAGAGGAACCGCAAACTAGCACTAGCCCTCAACATCGACCAAGCTGGGCACCAGGACGACCATGTTCCTTACTCTACAGAAACCATGAATATGTACCTGGCGAACTCGACTTGGGCAGCGGCACAAGAGAAAACCTTCAGAATCTTCGCTGCTAACCCAGAAGAGAAGCGGCTGCGGTTCAAACCCATGCCCGCAGCGCAGCGCTCATTCCTCCACTCCATCGCCGAAGATTTCGGCTTCGACCATGAGAGCATGGACCCTGAACCTCACCGCCACGTCGCCATCTTCAAGACCCCCCGCTTCGTCATGGCACCGATGAAAACCCTAGCAGAATGTGCCCGGATCCGGAAAACCCAGCAATCTATCACCGCTCCCGCTCCTGCATCAATCCGTGTCTCTCGACCGAAGCCTAGTAATCTTGCCGGCGAGCCATTTAACGCTTTCCTCATCACGAATCCGCGCTTCGCGCTTACGTTTGAGGAAGTTAACTCGGTCGTTAAGCCTGCACTCCCGAATGGTAGTCTGCAACTCGAAATCAACTTCCTCCCCTCCGAAGAAGTCTCCCTGCGCCCGCCGCTCGCGGCCCGCGCTTCTACCCCCGACCGCGATCTCCAGGCCCTCCTCGAGTCTGCCAAGCCCGCCCTCGCGAAAGCTGTTACGGACCACAAATTGGGGAAACTGCAACTTTGCCGGCTGGATGCAAGTCTGAATGTGCTGAGGACAGAGGCGGAGGGTGTGCAAGGTGCAGGGTGGAGTCAGGTTGCTGCGAAGGGGGCGGCGGTGAAGAGGGTGGCAGTTAGGGAGCCGGTGGGGGGAAAGGGGGGATATGCAGTGTTGAGTTTGAGCAGTAAAAAGAAGAAAGAGAAAGAAAAGATAGATGTTGCTGATGATTGGGAGGCGGCAGAGATGGAGGAGGAGGAGAGAGAGAAGACTGCCAGTGCTGAAAGTGCCGGAACCAGTTTGGTGGGGAGTCCAGTCAACGCTCCTCTGGAATGGGAGGACCCGAATGGAGATGATGGTGTGCGGGAGAGTCACGGTGTGACGGTTTCACTAGGGGAAAGCAGTTGACGGAGTAAATAAAAAGGGTTGATACCATGGCTTTCTGTTAATCAGTGGGAAGAGTTTGGCCAGCAGTGCCAACCGTACGCTGCTGGTCTTTCTATACTCATAGTACACAGTGTGTAGATTCATGACAATAATATATCTTGAACATTGTTGTGCTACACTGGCGTGTATAGTGCGTGTTATAGTCCTTATACCGAGGGAATCGGTGTGTTCTTACTAACAGGGAGTTCCGTAGCCGGTTTTCCCTGTTTGCTATGAAGGAAAAAGAGACACAGATTTGCTGGTGTTTGGATAGATAGTTCATATTCCTGATACACCAAAAATTTGACTTAGGAAAGATTAGACTTTCAAATTCTTTGGGTTTAGAGCGTTTAGTAGGCTAGAATTTGATATAATGACCGTTGCATTAAGGGATGTCGGCGGTCCTCAGCCTAACTGATTTGGGCATGAGCCATGAAAATAAATAACCTGTTATAATGTTGCGTAAAAAGGGAGTAAACGTTTTAATTAGGACGGACGCTGAGGCTACGCAAATAAATCGAGGTTCTATTGTGCACAGGGTCGAAATTTTCAATCAGGTGACTCCAGCTACTTCGGAACGCCTCGAGACCCGCCAGGCTATGCAGCCTTGTGAGCCATCACAAAACCCGATGTTCAACAATTAAATCCGCGCGATCAACATTTAGGACGCCCATATGAGGTCAAGCGGAGCTTCAAGGAGTTACAATCAAAGACTTACCTCAATATCGTATGAACTGCAATCAAACAGCCCATGTCTAAGTCACCCTGTACTCGGAAGTACAAAAAAGTGAAACAAAGTTGACATTGACGGGCTGTATATATCCCCTATCTCGATTCATCAGTGTGTTGATGAGTTGCAGAACGAGATGAAGAAACTACAAACAGTATGATAGGAGACTTGCCGACCAAAGTATTTCCAACTTTTCTAGAACGCCTGATAACCAAATGAATCAAATATCTCTCTTTCTATCTCAAACAATAAATCCTCTTCCTCATCGCATACTCTATTCCCGCACTACTCCACACTGGAAGATCACCCCCCTTTCTTAATCCTGCCCCTACGCCTGTACACAAATCAAAACCCCCCCAATAGGGTATTTTCGTCTCATATCTCTCTTTACTCTAGTTTCATGGAGACCAATAAAACAATTAAACGCCTCTGTTATAACCAAAAAACCCGCGTGTTATAGTATTAACGAGTTAAGTGAGAATCTTGGTAAATATACTTTCGAGGCTAAAAAGAGAGTACAGACTAAGTAAATAATAGCACATAAAAGGAAAGTGACTGGCATGATGGGGCCGAGGGGTTAAAAGTGCCTTCCTACTGAGGTTGATGGGTAGGCCTTCCAGACTTTGTGAAAGTAATTCGCGATGACACAAATCGACAAGGAGAATTACAGTCGACATCTAAAGGCGCACGACTACTAGATAATTTGGACATTATGTCGTCAATCATTGCTTCGCCAATACTCGAGGTTTTATTAGGAAATGACACATAATCCATTTAATTTGCATATGATTTTTGTAGAAGCCGAACCATTCCTTGACCATGTCTTCATGACGGTGAATGTTTAAACTCACGTGACGAATATATTGAACTTCGTCGCTGAGCTATCTCTATAGATTCATATATCGAATCTGTAACTAAATATCAAGCTATATATTAATAATAATAATAATAATAATAATAATATAATAATAGTAATAAGAATAAGAATAATAATAATTCTAGTTTTATGTCCAATACGGTTCCACAACGGCCCGCGCAGACTCCACTATCTATTTTGGAAAACGCTTTGTGAGGGAAAAGCCATGTTTACTTCTTAGTGTCCTGCCTAGATATGCAGTTCGACTTCTCGGATTCGACACCTCTGTTGCTACCGCAGTTGGCAAAGCCTGCTTGTGCGTTCCAAGTCCCATGCATTCCAGGGCCGTGAGCGGTTCCAATCCTTCGTCCGGTTGCTCCAGGATCGTTTTGGCTAGGCTAAACTGGTCTAGGATTCCTGGGTGTATTAGCCAGGTCGTGACCGCTCGTACTCTCTCCAACGTCGAGAGAAGATTTTGGTAGTCCTCTGTCCCGACCTTTCCCCATGTCTGCTCTCTTCCCGTACGTCTCGGACACATCGTGACTACAAGTTTCGGCGTCTGGCGTGACCGACCGTAATCGTACTCCGGCATATGTTCTAGGGCCCCTGCTCACCTAAGTCAGTCGTTAAGGCCAATGACTTCTGTACGGAGGAGCGTGGCGATAGTACTCTCTTCTTTAACTCTATAATACTATAAATACAATGTATAAACAGCTTAAAGAGGTAATATACAGCACGCGATTCCGATCAAAATCAAATGTCGAAGGGTATCATGTACAAAACCCATCCATACCGTCTCTACTTCACAGCCCTTACACCCACACCGACACTCCCCGTCTCAAACAATTCCACCAACCCTGCACCAACACACTCCTCAAGTACCCACTCAAAGCTTAGCCCCCAAAATTGCTTCCACTTCTTCGTCCTTCCCGGCAGCACGCCCTTGAATTCACCCCTCGCCTTCTTTGCCTGACTTTGCGCATCCTCACCTACAACGCCACCGTCCCACCGCTCACGCAGCGCATTCATGGGTGCTTCTCGGTGCCTTGACATCCTTTGGAGTAGGTTGATGAGATGGGCTCGTGACTCAATGACGAGCTTTATGTGAGACCCTGCGTTTGGGAGGGAGAAGTTGTAGTACGCTAAAGGGACAGCGGCACGCCCCGTTCCGCCACTAATGTGATGTGTGGCGAACTGGCCGCCCACAGCTCCTATAGAGCCGGATGCATTTTTCGATCCGGAGGAGGAGAGTGAGGCGAGGGATCCTAAACTGGCGGTAGTGGGTCGAGCGAAGGTAGAAGTACGGGCTGCGCTGGCGGTGGAATTGGTAAGAAAGCCTGTCGTTGTGAGGGCGGAGATTTCGGCCGGCGTGAAGGCAGTGTTGGGGATGGTTGCTGATGTTTTATTGGTCTTAAGTGCTTCGATGTACTTAGTCTTTAGGACGTCACTTAGTTGCCCGTTCTCACGGACCAGTCTCTCCCACTCCGACACGAGCACCACACCGTCACCTGCAGCTGCAGCACCAATCCCACGACTTGGAATTGTCATTTTTCTCAGTACACCCTTGTGCGCAAGTTCAACTATCTCGCGTTCAATATTGGTCGAAGAAGTGCTCAGGGCATCGATATGCGCCACACTCACAATAGGTGGTAGTGCCAAACGGTAGTTCAATACTTCAGCTATTCGAGTCGAGTTCATGCCAGCTCCATTCTGAGGAATTTCGGTGAACATACGGAAGCGGATATACTGAATGAATTGAGGCACGTCGCGGAAGTTAAGGTTGCTAGCTAGGGAGGCCACTACTCCCGTATCGTCTAGGGGATCGTCATATTCGTAATTTTCTTGCTTTACTGGTCTGGAGGTATTTCGTGGAGAAGAAGTTCCACGTCGGGGGGCTGAACTTGAAGTTGATTTCCGGGACTTTTGTATCCGGAATGGAGTAACCGAAGTCATTTTTGAAGAAGTGTCGACTACCAAGGTCATGCTATCTCTTACAGCATTCTTGTATTATCCAGAAGGATTCCGTAATAAGGAACCGGACAGATGAAGTGGAAAGTGTAAGTTCAACAGAGGACTATGAAGTTTGAGGCTTCATGCAACGATGTAAGACTCAACGAGCTAACGGTCGATAGCGTGAGAACGGAGGAAAATAATAGGGCCAAAACGTAGACATTATAGAATCATTACTTTCTCAGCAATTACCATGATTGCAAATAAATTGCGAAAGAAGGAAGTATGCGGGAAATGTAAACGGAAATGTGGTCACTGGTGGTTGAGTTGTGCTTGACTTCGCCACCTTCGCCACCTTCGCCACTTTCGCCACCTTTGCCACCTTCGCCACAAACACTGGTTTGAGATATTTCGTGTCGTTCCTACATTTACGCCGTATCAGACCCAGCATTCCTCAGTCAAAAGTTTGACACAACACCGAGATCGAAATACCAATCGAAATGCTTTTGAGGCTATACCCCTCGGAGGAGCATGAAATTCTACTTTGTTCTCAGTATTATGACAAGATGAGGCAGATTGAACTCAGACGGTGATGCTTTCACATGCTTCGCTCATGGTACTCATCTCGATTGTGGCTGAATAAACACCATCCACAGCAGAGACGTCATGGTCGTCTTACCTCATGTCAGCACAGACACTCAACACCAACAACAACTCCGGATAGCTTCACCGTCACCACCAGCACCGCCACACCCCTGAACCCCCAATCCCTACTTTCAGAGAGCACCATGTCGCTCAATCCGGAGCCTGCCCTCCCGGAAGATCGCGAGAAACATCAACTGCCTCCCAAATCCTTTGCCGAAGCTGTTCAAGAGGGGCCCTCCGAATTCAACGAGCAAGCTACAACAGATGGCATCCCGAAGCCTAATGACGATATAGAAAATAATGGCGTTCCCGACGGGAAATCCTTTGCGCAGACCGCCGCAGAAGGCATTTCTGGTACCGACAATATTCCAAACGTCGACGGAATAAACGAAGCTGCACCGAAAGTCATAAATATTCGAACAAATGGAATACACATCGCAGAGCAGTTTGAGGGTCAAGGACTAGACGGAAGCCCCAAAACTCCAGTAAAGCATTCTCAGAGCCACCGACGTAAATCATCGCTACAGTCCAACGGCTCACCAAAAAACCGGAAGCCGCAGGGAAGCAACCACATTATGGAGAAGCATATCGATGGCAATGGACGTATCCTCACAACTATAAAGCCCGCGCCCGAGTTTGAGAAGGACTTACGTCTGGATGAGAAGCCTATAAAGCAAAAGGAGAAGGAAACTCTCGTGACTGGTAGAAAAGCTGGCGAAGGCTGGAAGAAGAGCAAGTACGTTCGAATTCTCATATCTCACTGTCGGTGGCGCATACTGGGCACATAAAATGTGAAAGGAACTTGTATTTGCTGGCACACAAGCAAGTCGAGTCGTCGCTCAGGATCGTTGGAGTCTTTAAATTCCTAACCAGCCGACTGACACCTACAGGATCCGATTTGCTCCGTTGAATGTACCCCTACAACGCCGCCTTCAGACCCTTGCGGTCCTCATGCACACCCTCAGCATTGCTGGAACTCTCACCATCTTCTTCTTCCTCTGCAGCATACCGCTTCTTTGGCCAATACTCCTCCCATACCTCATCTACGTCCTGTTTTCAAATGCAGCTACGTCAGGTGAGCTCTCTTTCCGCAGTGAGCGCTGCCGGCGCTCCTCCATATGGTCACTCTTCGCGTCCTACTTCCCGGCTCGTCTACACCGCTCACAGGAGCTTGAGCCCACCCGCAAATACATTTTTGGTTACCACCCTCATGGAATCATTTCGCACGGAGCCTGGGCAGCATTTGCCACTGAAGCACTTGGCTTTTCGCAGTTATTTCCAGGCATCACCAACACCCTTCTTACCCTTGACTCCAATTTCCGCATTCCGCTTTACCGGGAGTATGCTCTCCGTATGGGAATGGCCTCGGTGTCACGAGAGTCTTGTGAAAACATCCTTTCGAAAGGTGGACCAAATGGCGAAGGCATGGGCCGTGCCATTACTATCGTCATAGGCGGCGCTAGGGAATCTCTCGAGGCTCAGCCAGGTACTCTCCGTCTTGTGCTGCGGTGCAGGAAAGGGTTCGTGAAGCTCGCCATCCGTACAGGAGCTGACCTTGTGCCTGTACTCGCGTTTGGTGAAAACGATATCTACGAGCAGTTCGATAACCAAGCACACCCCATGGTTCACCGCATGCAGCTGTTTGTTAAGAAGCTCATGGGTTTCACTGTCCCTTTGTTCCATGCGCGTGGCGTATTTAACTATGATGTCGGAATGATGCCTTATCGACGACCGATGAATATTGTGGTAGGTAAGCCGATTCAGGTGAACCAGCAGAAGTCACCGGAAAAGGATTATATTGATGCGGTGCATGAGGAGTATATTAAGGAGTTGACGCGGCTGTGGGATGACTGGAAGGATACGTTTGCGAAGGATCGGAAGGGCGAGATGCAGATTATTGAGTAGTTTTGCGTGTGAGCTAAAGTATACGATATGATGTTTGTTGGACTACCCTTGGTAATATTGTCACGGTTTCTCCTTCGGTTATTGCGCGATTGGCCGCCTTTCTCTGCTGGCTGGGAGTATGTGATGGCACATGGATATAGCGATAAATCTTTGTAAGTTTCTTAAGCTAGGCAGGAAACAACTGAGAGTTGTACAATTAGGGATTCGAAATAATAAGGAAAAGGCAGCTTGTTGGGATATATCTGGCATAATATCCATCTCCCTCCATGCACTAGAGATCCCTTTCGTTGAACCTGTTACACCAAAGCGTTCACGAAGCTTTGTCTTTGTGAATCGCTCTCCAGCCGTAATAGGCGACTTAATTTGGCATAGCGGAGGAAGACAAACATTAATTATTTCCTATAAAGTATATTTCACAGTATCCTTAGACAATATGCAAATTCGTGTCCCGCGCTTCCTTCCATCCAGATTCACTATAGACGGCGGAGATATAGCCTTTTTGTTGGAAAATATCGGGTTCAGTACGAGTATAGGATGACACGTGACTCCCACTAGTTAGACTACCTCGGGACGAGTGGCTGCACATACAGAAGAGTAGAAGAGCTACAGTAATCTGCTTTTCAACCAATGCAACAACTCCCTTCTCTGCCTTGCCTTCTCCTGTTCCAGTGACTTTTATATCGGTCATACAGTATATAAGTGCTTATTGTTCAATCCTTTTAGTTTTAAGCCAAGGCAGGACGACTTCGGGCAACCTAGAGCCAGCATATCCTAAGATTGTAATCGTATATTCACCAGAAACGCTAATTTAGTATTGATCAAGGTCCGGACTCCGCACGAATTGTTCCTGACAGAGTCTTTAAATAGAACTGTGGCGCAGTGTGGCACAGGCGTACGCGTACACGTCAGCCCGCCAAGCGTAATCACTGATCCAATACAAACCTCAAACCACCGTCCACAAATCTTCAGTTCTCTTCAACAATCTTCTTTCTTTAACGTTTATCATTCGCTGCAAGAGTTGGATTGGAAAGGAATAACATATGGCTCCAAGTGTACTCGTAAACTCCGGTAATATCCTTCCAGGACCACACCTCCATCATCTCTCACGGCGCGAGCTTTCTGTCAATCATACCCAAGCTATTACTTTAGGGATCATAGCCGTATATGTGGTCGTAATAGCTTTACTATGGAATCTCCCTTATGTACGATGGGTACTGTGGCCATTTAAAGTAAGTCATTTCTCCCTCCCATAGTCAACGGTCAGCCTACCTCAACTCCATTGTCCTTATCAGTCCTTATATCTCGATATTTCAATTCGCCCCCTAATCTTTACTCAATTCCTACAGATGCTAGTGATAGCCTTCCACGAGTTCTCGCACGCCATAACCTCCGTCCTAACAGGCGGCCGTATCTCCTCCATAACTCTCGACCCGCACGAAGGCGGCGTCACGCATATGCGGGGCGGCAAGCAAGCATTCACGCTCCCCGCCGGTTATCTGGGATCCTCGCTTATCGGCGCGCTGCTGACGTTCTGCGGCTTCAATATCGTAGCCAGCAAAATTGCTAGTTTTGTGCTTGCTGCGTGCTTTTTACTGACGCTATGGTGGGCGAGAAGGGATTGGTGGACTATTGGGACGGTTTTGGCGGCTGTAGGGGTGCTGGTCGCGGGGTGGTTTATCGAGCATGGGGAGGGGTTGAGGTTCGTTGTGCTGTTTATAGGAGTCATGTCCTCCCTTTACAGTGTCTGGGATATTTGCGATGATCTTATTCTACGCAAGGTGAATAGCTCTGATGCGAGTGTTTTCGCAAAGAGGTATGGTGGGAGTTCGCAGTGCTGGGGCGTTATCTGGAGTTTGATCAGCCTTTGCTTCATGGTTTGTGGAATTTTAGCTGGATTGGCGGCGTTTAAGCAGAGTTTTGAGCAGATGGAAAAAGATTCGAAAGGATTTATTCCGACGAAGATTTAGTTAGGCGTATTGTGGGGAATGAATGCTCTTTGGTCTATGATATGCATGGTTCTGGGCTGCGAGTTCTTGGGTGGATGGTAAGGATTAGTTTGCTTATTGCAGTAGGATACCCTTTTCATGCTTTTCTTGCTAGTTTTTAGGTCCCCATGTCCATTTAATAAGAGTTAAAACATTATTGGCTGTCCCACTCTCCTTCCAGTCCCTCACCCCGTAGCCATCAGGTGCTCCAGCAAGTCATGCCTGCTTATCCCCTCTCTGTAACTGGCACTGGCAAGTATAAACCGTCCTTTCAGGCTCATTCTATGGCGAAGGCAAGTTTCAGTAAAATATGGTTACTATATACTTGACTTTCGGTATTTGGTAGGCTTGCGCACTGCTGTAATTTACTTTAGGACTACGGAGTGCGCACGAGTCACTGCATGGCCCGGTGATACAGTTCGAAATGCTCATTGATTTAATATTAGTGTGAAACGCCGTGAGAGAGACGGAATTAAGTACTACCAGCTCTTATTTATCCTAGCCTCCCTTCCCTACATTTCAGAAATAGAAAACAGCTTTTGGCAGACAGCGCTCGATTTCGGTAGAAGAAATAACCACCCTTAAAAATAGACCACCATCTGATATTACCACCACTTTGCAACTTCACTCCAGAATGTATTTTGAAACACTCCTGAACCCCATCTGCAGGGGCAACTTATAAGCCTACACATCCCCAAGTTACAGTACCATCACTGGTCAAAACGCTTGCTCTGTCCTTGGTTATTGCAACTTTTGTGCTATTGCGCTCGCTCTTTTATTGGCTTGCGCAAACGGGATCAGTGTACAATGATCTTTGAAAAAAAATATCCTTGTTGTGCGCGGTGAGTTTGTATCAGCTTGGTTTGGCTTCCGAGTGGCTTACACTTGCTCCCGCTTAGCCTCCGCGTAGCTCCCGCTTAGATCCCGCTTAGCCTCCGCTTAGCCCCCGATTAGTTTATCCGATGTGAATGGCTGCGCATATTGAAATGCAAGGGCGGGTGCGGGTTCCGTCCTAAGAGATTGGAGGCTAGTGTTTGGGTGAATAATTAGCGGCTTGGGTTCTTTTAATGGGCATTAGTGTTTAGAGGGTGACCAATTAGGTAAGATTGTAGGCTATACAGATGGGGAGTAGGGGGAATGAGAGAAAAGTATTAGATTTGTAGTGTAGAGTATAGATATAAATGGTATGAGTAGGAAGTATAAGATGTGGGAAGAGAGTATGTCATGTAGGATGTAGTAATGGTTACATCCTGATCCAATATCAGTCTTGATGAAAATTCCCTCCCCCCTATAATTACTCCATCTAACCAAATTCCTTCTGCCACGATCTGCCTCAGCTTCTCCGTCGCTTACCCTCCGCTCTCTTCTTCAATCAACCCATGACATCTATAATATTCATCGCATCCTTCACTCACATAGATCAACGAGCCCATGTAAGGTTATCAACGAGCCCCTTTAAGGTTATCAACAGCGCTGAATTTGATCTTGGGGCAATCATTTTCTTGATTTCGATGCACTGCTCTGTAAGAAGCGTTTTACGGACGTTGACTAAGTAGGCGGTGGCATTTTGACACATTGTGGAGGTTTGAAGAGGTGTGGAATCATTCAAGTAAAAATCGGAATTAGGTTGGGAAATCAGGGGACACGATTTCGGAAGAGTGTGTTTCGTATTGTTGGTTTGAATTGTGGTTTTGGAAAGAGTGGACGAGTCGCTAGGGGTCGTGTTCGATAATAAGTGAACGCTTGAGGTGATTGGCTTTTACGTTTGTAAATTCAGATTGAAGATTTTGAGTATGCGGATTTTGGGCCTGTGAATTCTTGTTGCGGATTCTAAT
>ML994003.1:0-66477 GCA_010093945.1 Delitschia confertaspora ATCC 74209 | reverse complement strand
TACATACTTAAGCTTATCTATATAATAAAAGTTGCTTCTTTATCCCTAAGAACTGTGAATGGACATCTTTCCCTTAAATAATCTTCTCTAAGCTCTATTATAACATCCCAATCTTTCTTTCCTAAGGGAAATCGGGGCTAGCTTAGGTCAAGTCAAGAGGGAAGATAAAAAATTCTTACCTGCCCTTTTACTTTAGCTTATTAACATAGAAAGATAGCTTCGTCCCTCTTACTACTCCTACTAACCTAACAGTTGCCTCTTAAACTATAGACTGCCTAACTTCTCTACATATCTTCTTAATACTCCTTTCGTGGATAGACCCAGCCCCTCATATTGCGGCTATCACCCTTCAGACGGCAACAAAAGAAGCGCTTGAGATATACTGTCCCGAGACTAAACCATGCGAGCAATCTAGACCAGAATGGCCATCTGGAGCGGCGGAATTATTAGCAGGAGCTAGGAGGGCGCAGAAGCGATTTCAGAAAACAAGAGATGGAGAAAACGCAGCAGAGTGGAAGTACCAGTTAACCTCCCCCCTTCGAACAAAGGAGGGAGACCCCGTGAAAACAACTAACGAGGATAAGGGCGGAAGACTTTAGTGCTAAATTCTTCCCTAAAAGCGGCCTGGAAGATTTCTCCGATATTATCACGGCTTAAGACTACCCCCGGTTCGATATAAATGCTACGGCCATAGAAAAGGAACTCAGTGAAGTACTCAGCAAGCTTCCAAACTGTAAAATTACCGGGCCCAGACGGTATCCAAAACGAAGTCTGGGAGACGGTTCAAGGAACGATTTTAAAAGAGCTGGCACAGACGATTACTGGAATTCTGCACGCCGGGGCGCTCTCCGACTCCTTTAAAGAGATTACAACAGTATTTTTCGAAGGGAAGAGAAAAAAGACTACCCTTTCCCAGGGAGCTATCGCCCGATTGCGTCCACCCTGAACGTTGACATCGACACCTTCATCAACTAGCAGCTTCACAACCTGCTCATGGCTACTTAATGAAGCTGTCTGGAGCACAGTATCACAGCCTTCCTCTTCTACGTTGACATAGGCCCCGTTATTCATCAGCAGCCCCATAATCTTCTCCTCGCCTACATATGAAGCCGCTTGGGGTGCGTTGCCACAGGCTCCACCTTGCGCATTCACATCAGCGCCCTTGTCGATCAGCAGCTTCACAGTCTAATCGTCGCCGTCATATGAAGCTGCCTGGGGTACGTTGCCATGATCTCCACCCTGCGGTAATGTTTCCAGTGCATCTGTAAACAACCCATCCTGTTGAGCCTCGCTAATTTTACAAAGATTGTCGAGTCGAAAATCGACCCAAAGAAACATCCCCTTTAATAAGCATTAAGATTACTGTTTGACATGGAGTCTAGACTTACATGTCATCTGCCTTCTTTGCGAGCGTCCGAATGACTCTCTCCACAAACTCATTACTAGTAATATAGAGAGTCTTTTCATATTCTCCATTGCGGAGTTTCTGGAGTCGATTGCGCACAATGAGATCTATCTCAACTGCAACATTCTCTGTTCGGACTTGGACTGTAGGTATGTGCTTGTCTTCAAAAGCCTTGGAAATATCCGTTTCCCTTCGACTAGTAACGAATACCTTAACGCAGCATGCAGATTTCGCGATGACTATTTCGGTGGTGAAGCTTATGATATCCTTTCTCTTCAGTTCGGACTACTCGTTTAGAGCGTCAAACACAACGAATACCGGAGAGAGATCTTCGATAAGCGAAATAAACCTTTCTGATGTGCCGAAAAAAGACGAATGAACAGCATTATGCTTTAATGTGAGTAAGTGGGAAGATACACTCTGTCTTTTTCGACATAGCTGCTGAATAAAACCTGCTATAATCTCAGAAACATCTCCCAATCGCGCGTTCCGATAGTTGTAATAGGCGAAGCAAACAGCAGTATCCTCTCGGAGACCACATTTGGCCGTTAAGTGTTCCGTGACATTTGACCTAATTCATAGATGATGAGGATGATGATCGATACTAATTTCTGATATACAAGCACTTGCGCCAGTACTGTCTTGCCGATACCAGCTACAGTTGGTCAGTGATCGTAGTATTCCATAGATACAGGGCTCTTTACACTTCCCATAGCACCATAGAAGAGATGATTTGAGGCTGCCAAACCATTGACATAGTTTGGCTCATTGCTCAGCCAATCACAAGCCTATTCGTGCTTCTACACGTACATGTTCTCATGGACCTTCTCGAAGTCAATATTTGAAACCCAATACAAGAATGCTGACTTTTAATTCCCTAACGGAATATCAGTGAAGTCCTCACTTAGATAGGTTTTAGAGGGACTACACTCTAAAAGCATCTAATGTGGTGCTTGAATTGAATGAAGTAAAATATTCAGATGGCGTTGCATGTCTTCTTGAATGGATACAAGCTGAGACACAAAAGTCTTTTAATGCTGGTGGATACAAGCTCTAACTAATGTCTATCTTCGTGGATTGGCATTGGCGCACACGAAGACACGACGTACTTTCCAGCCAAAATTAAGCACATTTTCGTAAATACTGGCAGCCAGTTTCTCCTACGAGATCAATATTTACGGCCTGTACGTATTCTATGAGTGGTCCTAGGTAATCCTCAAATTACAGACTATGACAGTCAATCTGCTGAAAAATGGCGTGAATTGTAAAGATAGATCAACGGCAATCCGGACTGCACCAAACTACGAGAGACTATACTCCAGGGCTCGCTTGAATACCAATGGCGGCACCTTCTATGAACCTATTGAACAAGTTCAGAAAACTTCGAAAGACACTTGGCGTAAGGTGTGAAGGATGAGTAGTATTTATGTGCTGAATCTTAATCTCTAGTACTAGATAACAGAGCCTTCTCGCTGATGGTCTTTGAAGTTTTCAGGACCGCTGTCTTTTCAGCTTCCGGTATCTTTTGCAAGTCTATCGTCAATGCTTTTCGAGACCTGGTTTCGCGATGTTGTTGAGCCCGACACAAAAAATCTGTTCTATACACTCATCAAAGATAAAGAAGGCGGGGAAGGAGTTGCTTGCGTAGTTGATCTAGGAACTTGGATGGATGAGGCTGGATTCGGTGCGTCTGGTGCAAGGAACGCAAGACATAGATCGCACGTGATCTGGCATCGACATCGTGATCGAAATTGCGGATTCGACAAAAGTTTGCAAGGTCAAACGTACTGGGTGCAAGAATATTGAAACAGCTTGCTGTGACTGCAGATGAGATATGTGAATAGCGTCCACTAGCTCATCATACAGTATTAACAAGTGAGCTTTGATACATTCCCGGCTAAGGTGGATATAGCAGGGCCTAACTGCATTAAGAGCTTCACTCCTAATATCTAAGAAGTTAGTATTGCATCTGTTCAGGTCAGCATAATGCAGGCCCATCAATAACAAAGTGATATCGCAGGCATGCATCGCGTATTTCCGCGAGAGAAGAGAGTAAACTGGACCAGGAAGCACCTTAAGTCTGCGATGAGGTTTCTGACTAAATTTGGCGTGGATGTAGAACCGAAAGGATAAAAAGAGGAGGCGGTCCTTGCTTGTAAGTCTGTGAAGGATGAGCAGAGAGCTTTATATCACATGTATGCTTGAATGACTTCGGATTTCATAGTCGATTCAGTAAACGTACCCACTCAGGTTAAAGTACGCTTGATGTGGCTTTATCCCGTCCTATGTACAACGCCCCCTCCATCTATCCTCACCTCACTTTCTTACTCCCCCGTCCCCCCCTCCCACTCTTACTCCCCTTCTTCCCCGCACCCGCTCCCGCACCCGCTCCCTGCCCACCCCCCATCATAACCCTAACCTTCCCGACCGGCAACACCCCCACAACCTCCGCCTCCTTCCATCCCCTAACCAATTCAATCTCCCTCGGCCATACCCTTTCCACATCCAAACTATGCTTATCCAGCGCCCTAGGGTCCTTCCCCGCAGCATCCCATCTTGTCAATATCTCCTTGACAGCCTTCCCGCGTTTGGTAACGCCGGGCTGGAGTTTAGCTTTGTACTTGTATGTCGCGAGGGCAGCCCAAGGCGCGCAAACGGGGATGGCAGAGAGGATGGAGTCGCCGGGGAGGGGGCGGCCGACCAAAGCGTTGAGATTAGAGAGTTGTTGCTTAATAGTCTCCTCGTCATTGTCATCGTCGTCTTGGGCTCCCGCTCCACCTTCATGCGCGACGCGACGCGCTTCTTCTGCTGCATGACCCACAACTTGGGCGCGGAGATGCTGTTCTCGACGGCGCTGTTTGTTGGCAAGCGCTTCCTCTTCTTTGGCCTTCCTGGCTTGGGCTTGGGCTTCTGCTGCTTGCTGACCGGATTTGGAGCCTAAGAGGCGCATGGCTAAGGCACGTTCTTCTTCGTCTTGGTCCGCGTATTTGGCTGCGAGCTTTTTGGCTTTGGAGCGCTTGCCTCGTGGGAGAGGAGCCTTGCCGGATGTTTTTGTGGCGTTAGAGATCGGAGCAGCTGAGGCAACCGTAGACAGCGGGGGTCCATCTACTCCAGAAGCCGCATCCTCTTCATCTGATGCAGCGTTTGCTGCGGAAGCCGACTCTGAAGAAACCTGTGCGTTGTTAAGGGGCAACCCCTTTCGGAGTAGGCGGCGTTCACGGGCAGAGAGATGACGGGGACCACTCTTCCCTTCAGCTCGAGTCGAGGCTGTAACGGAGGCGCTATCCTCTTGTGTCTCTCTGCCTGATTGTTTGTCGGTGGCAGCGGGAGGCGCTGATTCCTCGGCTTTGCTGTTGCCTCCACTCATCTCATACTTAGAGCCAGCATTATTGCTTGCAATCGGGGTAGTCGATTGCAATGGATTTGCATGCTTTGCAGAGTCGGGGTCCTCTCCATCGCTATCACCTGATCCGGACTCTATCTTCGCGTCGGGGAAGTCATCTTCAGACTCTGATTCAATCTTCGCGTCGGGGAAGTCTTCGTCACTGTCGCTATCATCGTGCTTGTTGTCCGTGGTTTCCGACAATTCTAATCCTTGCGCCTCTGTGTCTGCCGAGGTAAACGGTTTTTCGGCAGATGTTTGATCCACAACACGATGCTTTAGATGGTTCGCCTTACTCTCTTCGCTGATTTCGAACATAACCGCAAAACCAAGTATAAGCTGAGCTGGAGGCAAAAAGTTCTTTTTACCCTCGATGACGAACACGCCTGGCGCTAAATACTCGCCCGTAGTAGCAGTCTTTCTGACCTGGTCGGAGTTGACCCACCAAGCGGACATTACAGCTTTAGAGTCCCATGCTTCAGAAGTAGAAACAGAAAGATTCCCTGCCTGGGAAAGGGTCGACGGTGGTATCGGTGCATCCTGCATGTTGGGCTTGTTTTTGATAATGAGAGGTACAGCGCCTTTGAGGTCTGCATGTACATAGACATCTCCTTTTCGGAGATACCGGCGGTATATAATCTCTTGCTGTTGAGCGTCCTTTCCGCCAAGTACCAAATACCCATCTGAGGAGATGAAGTAGATGAACTTTTCAAACCACTGTGCCTTTCGAACAGGGCGAAGTACATCTTTTTCTTGTTTCAGTCCCTTCTTCAGATCCGCTTCGACTTTGCGTTCCGTACTCTTCAATGCTTTGGAAGAAGCCTGGATTGTCCGTTCTTGCTTATCGGCTGCCGATCTCTTCTGCTCAAAATATTCAGTCGCGTTTTGCCAAGCAGTCAACCCAAGATCGATATCAATCGCCAATTTCTGCTGGCGCGGGGGTGGAGGTTGTGCTTTTTTTGCTGGCTTGGCGGTCTCTTCATCATCGGAGTCTTCGCTGACAGAACTTGTCTCGTAACCTTCATCCTCTCCCTCTTCTTGCCCTTCCCAGTTGGGTTCATCCAACAAAATCGTGATTGTGTTCTCGTATAGTTTCAAGGGCAGTTTGATCATTTGTGCGACTGGATTTCCCTGGGTCTGCTCCCGCTCAATTAGTCGAGCAATCTCTCCCCAATCCATGCCCTGCCCTATTAAGCCGTTGACGGCCGCCGTAGCTTCAGAAACACGCTCTACGTTTCCTTGAATAGCTTGCGCCTTTCGGATATTCTGTTCTTGAACCTGTTGAAGTCCTCCGATCCTGTTAGCATGCTCTTGTCGTGTCGCCTCAAGCTTCTTCCTGGCCATCATCTCCCGCTCATGGAGCCTCGATTCCAGCTTCTGGCCTTCAACTGACGAGAAGAACTCATCGACCGTTTTGTTGAAGGTATCGAATTCCAAGAAGGTATAATCGGAGTTTTCAAATTGCTGTGGCCGGAAAGGATGGAAGTCCTCGTAGAGTAAACCGGACTTTTTCTCCCTAGATGCTTCAGCCTCAGTTCCAGGTTCCTTGTTCTGGGCCGCCGGATTTGGCTTGGCTAGGATATAACCCTTGGTCGTGCCTCCATTGGTGATATCTTCGGAAATCTTCCTCGCTTCCTCCAGTGCTGCCAGTAGATTGTCCAGAAGTGCATCGTCAGCGAGCACTTGCTCCGGTTTCAGTGTAGCCTCAAAATTTGCGACGTGTAAAGCGTGCTCCACGAGTAAGGGAGGGCACTCCGTTATTGACACTGCTACGGCCTTCCTCAGAAGGTCCTTCTGCTGCTTCTTTCCTTTCTTTCCTGGAGCAACCATTTCTTGCTGTCTCTCAACGGCCTTTTGTAAGCCTTCCCGCAAGCGCTCTTTCGTGAGGGGTGGTACACCTCCATAATTTTGCCGTAAAGACAGATTGTATTCCAATCCAACCCGCAGCTTCTCATGCTCGGCTCCCTCGTCCACATTGCGAAGCAGTGCCAAAATCTTTAAATCACCGTCAGTGAGGACAATGTTGCCTCCAGCATAGAACTCCAGGTATAGCTTGTATAGTCCATCTGAAAACTCGAATTCGATTATGCGATCGGTTCCGACCTGAGATACCTTCGTGACTCGCCTAGTCTTCAAGTACTTTCGGAGTTTCGCTACAAAGCTGGAGGGAGCGGATGCGGTTGAGCGCGCGTAGCTTGTCAGGTGGCAGCGGAAGCCGGAGTCGACAACCAGTTGTTCACGGTGGTCGGGCTTGTGGAATTTGAAGAGGAATATCCTCGATGATAGATCGTAGATGTTAGTGACTCGGAGAGGAACGAGCGTTTTGTTGAGCTCGTGAGCGAGGACCTGATGCTTGTGGTAAGTGACATGTCTAACTGAGTCGTTAAATACCTACTTTGACATCCAACGAAGAAAATCGCTGTTTCATAACGGCAGTGAGTGCGACGTAATAATATGAGTACGGAGTAAAAGTCAGAAATCGATAAGTTTGGATGTGGCGTCGATTGACAGGGCGTCGACGTCAGTAAGAAGTTGCCAAGCCATGGTGGAGGGGGAGGGGTCCGGGGCCGTAGGGCTGAAGAATGATTGTTCCCCTGTGCAACCTCGCCGCAAAATGGTCAATATGGAAAGGTGTAAATTCAACTGGCACTATATATCTGTTTTCAGTAATTGAGAGTTAGACATAAACCTAAAGGATTCTAGAATACATGATAAACTAAGCCAGGAGGGCGTTTTGACTGCATTAGGCGATATATACTCTTTTCTTCTCTATATGATTGTCGAAACGCTCCTTATCAGGAATCCTTTGTACCTTATCCCATAACCAGGTGAATGTTCAATAAGATAATAGATCACGTGAGACTTCGCATGATGGAGCCTTGCAATCCGCCTAGTCGGAAAGGGCCTCGTGAATACAGCAGACGTGCATGGAGTCCCTGCTTCTCGGACGGGGCAGTTTATTTGAATTCGTATTAGCCTCTTCGATTAAGCAGAACATAGCATTCGCTCAAGCACATGGATCCCCGATCGTGTGCATGATACGTGTCCATCTGTAAATTTTTGGACACGTCCCCTCAAACGCCGACGCCGTAACTCCTGCATGCGGGAACCAGTCTACAAGTTCTCCCGTAGCTTCTCCGCCAGCTTCTTCTTGCCGAAATTCCAGGCATTGAGCAATCCTTCCTCAGAAAGATCGATGTTCTTCATCGAGGTCATGTCTTGTGCTGGAGGCCTGCTGACGCGGGATGCCACAACAACGGGGTCTGTCTCCAGTATGATGCCGTCGTCAACGAGCTCGTCGACGGCGAGGGCCACAAGATCATAGTTCTCAATTACTGTGCGCTTGTCGACGGAGTTCCTGAACCGTTAGGATAATTCAATGCGAAGCTGCCGATTGTACTCACTTCAGAAGGATATTAAGCGAGTCCCGTAGCGCAAGGACAACGCTATTCATAACGTCAGTAACCATAAGGGGAGTAAATATAGCTTCCAGAGCGCCTACCTGTAAAGAAGGACCTCATTCTCCTCAGGGCCTATAAGAGACTTAGTAACCGTAGTTCCAAATCCCATGTGCGGACTCACCTCCGACGACGTAGAGCATAACGTCTGACTCCATCTTGAACACGATGACCTTCTGATCGTATAATATTATGTCTGTGGTCTGCTTCGCCGTCTTCTCTAGTAGCCCCTTCTCAAATGCCTTCTGGTCCTTCACGGTCTTGTATGCGATCTGGCCGGGATAGTCCGTCTGGTTGCCGGAGGGCGGGTGAGGGTTGGAGTAGTACTTGGTGAGGATCCGGGAGCCATCGTCAATAGCTGCGAGCGCAGGGGTTAGCACATGCTCTAGACTTGAACGTGAGATATGTGTTTGCCGAATCAAATCCATACCAAGTATCAGTATAGCGGAAACGCTGAAAAGGGAGAGTGGGCGGGACATCGTGAGCGATGGAAGGGTGGTAGACTCAGGGAGGGGCCGGGGGTGGTAGCTTGTGAAATAACGCTGCAGACAATTTGTACAATTTTCAGAGCTTCTAGAAAAGGGCTATAGCGAAATATTGAAGCAGAATATTGACATTGGACAAGTTGTATGAACATAGACCGCTGCGGAGGTTTTGATAGGTGTCTGAATTGACCTCCGTTTAGCGCAATGCGGAGAATTATGACTAATCCATGACTAATCCAAAAAGTTGACCCCATACTATCGCGACCTCAAACTTCGAATTTCCTCTACAAATCAATTCCAAACTATGCGCGCAATATCACGAGCGTCTCTGGCGTCTCTCGTTTGTCCTTCTGCCCCATTTCTCGTTCCTGCATCTCTGCGTGCACCACTTCTTAGGGCATCATGCTTTCACACCTCTGCTTCCCTTCAGAAGTCCGTTCAGAAGTCCGTATACCAGTCTAAGAAAAAACGACAAGCGAAAGTGCTTTCATTCGACCCTCGCTTGAAGCGCAGAGAGGAAAACTATGATTCTAAAGTTGGTGGTTACATTTTGGAACTCGAGAATACGATTTGAAGCTTACCGTTTCCCCAGCCTCTACATGCGTTTCGAAGTCTTATAGGCTTTGAAGACCTCCCATTAATAACAGATGCATATCCCACACTTCTAGAGCAAAAAGCGTTGGAATCGAATGATACTCTCCGAATTGCGAAGCTCCTCCACAACTACTTCAGAAACAGCAAGGCGCGACGGGCGGAGGACATTGAACGGTTTTATCCGTTCCTTGAGCAAGTCACCCAAGATATCCAAGCCGGAGATCTACCTCCGAATCCATACGCGCACGTGCATATACTTTCCATCTATAAAGAACTACAGAAATATGAGGCTGGGGCCAAATTTTGGAACTGGTTATCTACGCAAAACGACTACTATGTCAACCAGGCAGTCTACGGCGCCGCAATCGAGCTATTGGCCTACCAAGGCACTGTCACCCTGCCACAGCTAGAAGACATCTATAACCAAGGCCTCAGACGCTTCCCTGGTACCTATGCAGAATACCACCTCTCTCCGGAGGCCATCCTGCCCGACCGATCGCAACCCACCGTAATCACCGGCCTCCCCATATCCCTAGTCCAAGGGATCTTAACAGCCAGGATGATGGCGCGCGACTGGAAGAACTCCTACCTCTCTCTCGACGCGGTACTGCGACTCTACCCCACACAGGTCCCCACCAGGATATTTGAGCTCTTCATTCACGAACGACCAATCTCGGAAGGCTATACTGTCTTCCTGCTCGCCTGCCGCGCCGGAATCAAGCTCAAACCGAATCACCTCACTAAGCTCTTAGTTAACCTCACCAAAGCCATGGACGTGTGCAACTCACTGGAGGCGAGAGTAACCATTCTCCGTGGCATGGTCACAGCGATCTATGCGTATGTAGGGGTAAGTGGCATCCTGGAAGGTCAACACATAGCCGTCTTCATCCGCGCCTGCGGCCACGTCCTCCCCCCACGTCCGCATCCAGCAGAAGATTACGCCGGAGACTCAGCTAGCATGCGCCGGGAACTTGTCGCCATTGCCCATGGCGCCGTAGCGGACATCCTTGAATGCGAGGCCAGCGGGACTACTTCTGGTAGTGCCTCCATGTTCGGTGCGCTCATCACTCTAGCCGGAAAACTGAATGCCCCCGCCCTCTTCACTGCGACGCTCACCGAGATCGAAGCCATTGGCGGTGTAACCAACAACATCGAGCGCAGAAATATTCTTACGACTGCTGGTATACTGGGAATGAAACACGTGATCCAAAAATACTGGGGTGACATCGTTGCGGCGGCTGAGAACGAGGGCCACCAATTGACACACGGAGACTGGATTTCTCTTGCGCGCGCAGCGCGACGAGCGGGTTATGCGGTGTTCTTTGAGGAGCAGTGCGGGGAGCTTTCGCATACGCTGACGGAGAGGACGAGGGCGGTGGCTTATAATGCTTTGGCGGCGAGTGAGGAGGAAGAGGGGTCTATCTCTGCGGAAAATATTATCCCCATTCACCCTGAGACGTTTGAAACGGGCATAGAAGAAATTCAGCGGACGATCCAGAAGATAGTATCCCTTCTTCGAACGCGCACCCTTCTGAATTTTGACGCCCACCCCATCTTCATGTTCCTAGACCCCACGCGTCTTCCACTAGGCTCCATCTCCGACCTCCGCGCCGTCTACGACGAACTCACTACCGATCCGCATCAACCTCCACCCCAGCACCCCGATGGCACGCGACCAAAGCCTGCATTGAGTCCCACTGGAATACCGCTCGATGAGCTGCGATTCCAGAATTGGGTTACAGTTATGGAACTCATGAGCCAGGCGGAGGGGCTGGAAGTCGAGTTCCAGAAGCGCATGCAGAGCGCGATTGAGAAGGGAGGGCCGTTGGGGAGGGAGCCGTGGGCGTTGGGGTTTGAGATGGCATATGCGTATGAGGAGAAGGCTGGGGAGAGAGTGGAGGAGATGGCTGAGGAAGAGACTAAGGATGATGGGCTGGAAGTTGAGGTTCTGGAATATGTTGTGAAGGCGAAGGTTGCTATGGTTGAGGCGAAGGGTGATGAGAAGACTGATGAGAAGACTGGGGACGTTGAGGAAAAGAAAGGGGAGGGGGTCGAGAAAAATACTGATGCCGATGCTGGGCCCAGCAGAGACGAGGTCCGCGAGAGGGTAATAAGGCTGAGGAGTGTACTCCCTGCTTGAGTGTTTTGATTTTTGAACCATATTCGTCCAAGGAATCCCGACAGGTGGCTGGATATATTTTCCAGTCTTAGTGTCTGATTCTATATAACAACTCTTGTAATATAACACCACTGTTTCAATCAAATCCGATAGGCCCTACCATACTACGTGGACGACCCTAAAGTAGGGGAGTGAGACGGTATTAAATAAGCAGAGCAGTTATTCTGCAGTACCGATTCGACCCAAAAAAATTTTAATTAGATCGGCGGCAAGTTGGGCCTTGCTGGAGCCTTTAGAAGCGCGGATCTTCAGCATAGCTCTACAAAAATGACCATTCCCACACACCAACATATCTCCAGTCATACATGTTACCAGGTCACCTTCCAGTAGCACACGATAAGATCGTAAGTAGACGATAGTGAAAATACTCTACGGTAAATGTATCCATTGTCGATTCGCTATCGCTACGTTCGTTTGCCTATAGCTCAGCTTCCCACCATGTCTAAGAACATGGCCAAACAACCGCCCGCCAAAAAGAAAAAGACAAAGGAGAAATCATTCTATCGTGACAGATCCGAAGGCCCAGCTCCAACCAAGCAAAAGCAAGTCACCTAGTCCAAGCCCTGGTATCCAAGAACAGAACGCTCAAAACGCCGCGCCGTAATCATTACAAAATCATCAGTTATCATACAGCGCTGTCGTTTACGCGTCTCGACTCCCACGTCTCCCACCCACGTCTCACATCTCACATCTCTACATTAACTTAAATAGCCTCCCTGACTAGGTATTGTAAAAGTGAGTTTTCGTTAGGCCGAAATTGCCCCTTCACATACTCGAGAAATCCAAGAGTTCATAGGGCGTGCTGTCGAACTGGGTAAAATCCCCCATAGCTTTCATCTCCATATCAAACTGCCCCTCAAACTGCGCGCACATGTTTGGGTCCGGGATGCCGTTGAACAACAACTCCTCAAACTCACTCTCCGGTGGCGGCCCAACGGGAGAAGTAGGCGGCGTACTAAACGGATTTGATTGAGCGGACACGGAGGATCGGGCTGGCGTGGAAGGCGCCTGAGGTTTGTAGTCCACGGATGGGATGAACTGAACGGAGTCTTTTCGGTCGCTTGAAGGTGACGTAGGGCTGAGGACTTCACCGGGGGACATGGGAGGGGTGTGCGTTGAAGTGATCGAAGTGGTGGTGTTAGAAAGCTGTTGTAGGAGGTTCATGGATGTCGAGTCCCCGGGGAAGGAGGAAGTGGATGCGAAGCTTTCGGTTTTTATGTGGGCGTCGTTGGAGAAGGGGCTTGTAGCGCTGTCAAAGCTGAAGGTGGGCAGTCAGTAACCATCATGTCATGTGATAGTGGAAAGCAAAATAGCAGGCTGGCCATACCTGAACGGATCTGTTGATGTAATTTGGGAACCACCGAAGCTAGCCATATTAGGCATGAGCTTGGTGTCTAATAAATCATAAGGTTCCAAGGGGCCTGGTGACTGCCCTATTGCTTGACCGTCCGAACGAGGAGACTCGGCCGAAACAGACGAAGCAGCGCTCGCCAGCGCCCTCCTCGTCCGCGTAGCCTTACTAACTCTCTCCTCCATATCCGGACGGTTCTTTTTTGGCCTTCCGCGTTTTGCTTGCCGTCGTACGGCATCGGGAAAGCCACCTACACACATGCCTCTCTGCCTGTGCCGAGTAAGAGCATCTTGTCTAGCAAACCCAGCGCCGCAGGGACACTTGTATGGCTTATTGCCGGTGTGGATTTTTGCGTGGCGTTTCAGGTCGTGCTGACGAACGAAGCATTTACCACAACCATTGCAGCGGTATTGACGATCACCCAAATGGGTCTGGACGTGAGATCGAATGTTTTCTCGTCGGCCGAAGGTTTTGTCGCACTGAGGATAGAGACATGTCCATTTGCCAGTTACTGGGTCTTGTTCGCTTATGAAACGCTGGACTTCTTCTGCTGTGATACCGGTATATTCGATGGTCGCATCAACGTCAAGGTCCGGGAGGGGAGCTGGTTTTGAATAAGACTCCGGAACTGATGAGTACCCATTCAAACTGCTGTTGGCACTCATAGCTGGGAGAAGCGAGGGTCCTTGGGCGAATGGCATTGACTGGGACGGGTACTCTTGGATGTCGTCCAAAAAGGATTGCATTGATTTGTGTTCAGGAGATGAGCCCGGTGACGGTGATAGAGCATCAGAAGTGTAGTATGAAGACGATTCATATCCGATTTCATTGTCTTGGTGCTCGAAATCGATGTTGAAATGCGCCGGTGGATCGAGGGAGATTTCGGCCATATCGCTGAAGCTCGAAGGCATTGCCGGGGTGTCGAGGGCATCATTGCTGGGCATCCGAACCGGCTTCTGAGGCGTTGCCGTAGGAGTTGGGAGGATATTGATAAAGACTTGTCCACAAGAACCATAGACGGACTGTATGTGCTCGTGGAGTTCTTTGAGTTGCTGTTCAGTGGGGGGTTTAGAGGGGGAATGAGATCTTGAAGGAGAAGGAGGGACTGTTGTCCTATGAGGAGTTCGAGGAGAAGGGAGAGACTGCTGATGTACTGGAGATTGCATAAAGGGATCCTGGGGGCCCGGCTGGGGTTGGCTGTGCGTCTGCGCTACTTGCATTGGGTGCTGTGGTGATTGTCCTAGATTGTTAGTAATACTTACCGTACTGTTCTCCTCCGGGAAGAATCCTGCCTGTCGTGGGGTTTCCGGGGCGGCCTCCAGCTCAGGAATGCGTATCGACTCGAGGTCGAGGCCTCTAAGATCGAGACTCATGCCGGTGCGCTGTTGTCGCGTTTGTCGCATATTAGTAGCAGGGAGTGGTCGTACTTTGGGAGCATCGAAGGCGGCGGGTGTCGAGTTTTGGCGCCTGTGTTGGGTCCGCCGCCTTTGGATGCTCGAGGTTGTGTTGTTGGACAGCATTGTGATGCAGGTACGAATCCGGAGAGTCGTTTATCCAAGGAATATGGTGAATCCTATGTGGTCCGGTACTGCGTACTTATTAGCAAATATGTCGACTGAAGTCTGATAAAAAGATACTCCATACTTCAACGCAGTGCAAGCGGCGTCCGCCGGGCGGGTTGATCCTTAATGGTCTCTCAGTACAAGTGCAGTCTCTCTAAAGCTCCTCTGGGATGCGATCTGGGGCCGAAGCCTCTCGTGATAAGTGTGAATTGAAGTGTGGAGTATGTAGTTCTACTCCGGGCCGAATTGAGATAGAAAGTGTTGCGAAGTTCTTCTCCCTACGTCACGTTTGAAGATAGTTATGCAGGTGGTGGGGATAGGAAATGTGGAGAAAATGGGTGAATGGTTTGGTGGAGTTATCCGTGTGAGCATCAACAAACGAAGCTCGGGCCGCCAAGAGTGCTGTCGGGGTAACCAGAACTCAGCCACCAACCACAATGTCGTCAGATGTGGCTATGCAATCCTTACCAGTGGCGCAATTGTTCGCTTACTAAGTATCGGCTGCCAAGCCCACACTTAATTTCCAATTCCCTTTTCCCCTCCAGCTCGCCTCCAACCTTTCTTTTGCAACGACTGAGGAAGACAATATCCGCTATTGTCTAGGTATGCGATCCCCTCATAAAAAGTTCTTTTGCGCATTTCTTACTGACTCTATCTCAGGCCGCCATGCAGATCTTCGTCAAGACCCTCACGGGCAAGACTATCACCCTTGAGGTGGAGTCGTCCGACACCATCGACAATGTCAAGTCCAAGATTCAGGGTACGCCTCATCCAACATTTCAACCCTGCGCGCATACTGATAATATTCCAGACAAGGAGGGCATCCCCCCTGACCAGCAGCGCCTGATCTTCGCCGGCAAGCAGCTCGAAGATGGCCGCACCCTCTCCGACTACAACATCCAGAAGGAGTCCACCCTCCACTTGGTTCTCCGCCTTCGTGGTGGTATGGCCAAGAAGAGGAAGAAGAAGGTGTACACCACCCCCAAGAAGATCAAGCACAAGCGCAAGAAGACCAAGTTGGCCGTGCTTAAGTACTACAAGGTCGACGGCGATGGCAAGATCGAGCGTCTGAGGAGGGAGTGCCCGCAGCCCGAGTGCGGTGCTGGTGTCTTCATGGCTGCCATGCACAACCGCCAGTACTGCGGTCGCTGCCACTTGACTTACGTCTTTGATGAGACTAAGTAAGTGGTGATGGCGCTGGTAATGGGTCCGGATCAATCAAACTGGTCAAAATAGGCTGGGAATATCCGGAAAATGCCAAACATTGTCAATCTTGAAATCTTTCTCGCTTCATCATGTATCGTTGTGAATCTAACCCTGGGTCGTCGAAGTTCGTTGAAATACGAGTCCCCCCTCATGAAGCAATTTTTGACAAGTACTATGCATGCGGTTTGACCACGAACTTACGTATCTGTATTATCCGCCGTTCTTAAACCCGTAATCTCTCCGGCCACAACTATCATACCTCCAATAACCCCAGATTTCCTCCTTGCCAGCAGTCCAACCAAGAACAAGCACGCGCACTCACCATCCACGTCGCGCCCTCACATTCGCCCTCTCTAACCAAAACCCAGAACAGAAAAAGAAGGGGGAGCTTGAATCAATCAATGCGTTCCATTCAACTGCGTCATCGCTCACATCATCCACCTATAAAAGAGTTTCACTATAGGCGAGGAAACTCGGATTGCCGCGAGACAGAGCTTGAGCGGTTGATTTGAGAGGGGAAAACCGAGCCTTCAAAGACTACTCAACCTACAGGACCGAAGCCATGTCCATATCCCATCGTCACATCAACCTCCCAACCACCATCCACTTCCCCTAACACAAATCCCCGAGACCCCTCTTTTCAATTTCCCGTTTAAACGCGCAATCGAAATCAGTCCTGCAGGTCACGCTATTTTAATCTCTCACAATCCAAATGCCAACAGATTTCCCTCGAGTCGTTGCTTTGGCCTTTGATCTTAGCATTTCTGCCTTCCCATTTCCTAAGGCGAACGTTTTCCGAACCGGTGGCGATAGAGGTGAGTTCGGTGGCCTTTGGGGGGAAGCTGGCTGGATTCTTGGATGTAGAAGACAGGTTAGGTTGCAGATGGGAGGAGGTTAGAAAGGGGTGGTAGGGGGATGGAAGGAAGGGGATGGAAGGGAGGGGAGCGAAGGAAGGGGAAGGACGGCCGGGAAGGCGAGTGCTAAAGGAAGGAGCGTGATGCAGGAATGAGAGAATAGGTAGAAGTAAAGAGGCGGAGTTTTAAGGTATCCAAAGAAGCTGGGGGGTTCACGCTTTCTAATGGGTTGAAGTGGGTTCATATAATTTAGTTTATGATTTGGTTAATTGTCCTTTGTCGTGTCTATGTTCATTACATGATTCGTCATATCAAGAATGCATCGCTCGCTCATGCTGATGCTGATGTTAGTGTAAACAACGAAGGAAAAAAGAAATCTATGGACCAAAAAACACCGACCGTTACCATGGTATCCGTAAAGTCGAGAGATAAAACAGGGAAGAAAATAGAAAGTGGAAAAAAGAAAAGAAACAGAAGAGAAAATGGGGGTATTAGGCTCCCCGATATGAACTCGCAAAGAGCGAATACCATCAGGTTCCTTTACCTGCCCACGCTCATTGTCCTAGGCTCAAGCAAAAGCTTGCCCCTTGGTCCCTGCTTCTCCTGGAATCCCGCCTCCCTTGTAAAGACCTTCTGTCCCCTGAGGTACGTCTCCCTGACCACGCCCTTGAGCGTCTTGTTCTCATACGGTGAGCACTTGTTCCTAAAAAGCATAGTGCTAGGCTCGACCATGAAAGTGCCCTCGTCATCGAAAACTACGACGTCGGCATCGAAACCCACCCCCAGGTCTCCCTTAGTCTTCTCAAGACCGACTTGCTTGGCAGTGTTCTGGCAGCACCAGCGGACGATTTCCTCGACGCTGAAATCCGGGTTGCGCTTGAGACCCTCGGTCCAGAGAATAGGGAGGCCCAGGCCGACGCTGGATATACCTCCCCAAGCGGAGAAGAAGTTACCCTGCTCCTCTGCCTTGTTCATCGAGGCCTCCTGCTCAAGCTCAGCGAAAGGAGTATCCACCTTATGCTCCTCCTGCTGCCTCGGGTCCACGCTTGCAGGGAGGAGTTTGAGGTTCGGCGTGCAAGGCGAATGATCGGAAACAACAGTCTTGATAACACCGTCACTCTGGTCACGGAGGAGTTCTTCCCACAACGCATCCTGATTGCTCTGCTCCCTGATTGGGGGACAGCATTTATGCCTTGTGTCGCCATCTTTGATGCCCTCAGCGGCGAGACTCAGATAGTGGAAGCATGTTTCCGCCGTAATCTTCACGCCCTTGGCCCTAGCCTCCTTCAGCATTGGAATAGCCTGGACAGCGGAGAGATGGACAATGTGCAGCTGTAGGTCGGGTGCGAGGTGCGCCAGAGACAAAATCTCGGCAATAGCGTAAGTCTCGAAAGATGGAGGGCGAGAATCCAGAAAGGTGGAGTATGCTGTTAGAGGACCGGTGGGCGCAAGAGGTGGAGCCGAAGTAAGAACGTCGTCGCCAACTGAGGCGGTGATGGGCGGGATCATTTCGGCGTGGAACATGACGGTTGTGGACTCGTCCTTCAGCTCGGCCATGGCGAGTTCGATGTCGGTGGATGTTACCGCGGGGAATTCTTCAACCTGGAATCCAATTAGTCTCATGAGAGGATGATGGCTGTGATCACGTGACATACTCCGCTGTCTATCAAGAACCCCTTGAAACCCCTGACACCTTCTCTGACCAAACCCTTAAGCTCATGAGCATTCCCGGGGATAAGCCCTCCGTAGAATCCTACATCAACCCAGCACTTCCCCTTTGCAGCCTCCACCTTAACCTTCAGGCCCTCTACAGTAGTTGTAGGCGGAATGGCATTGAGTGGCATATCAATGACTGTCGTCACGCCTCCGAAAGCAGCAGCACGAGTTCCTGTCCAGAAGCCCTCCCATTCCGTACGACCAGGCTCATTGAGATGCACGTGAGCATCTACAAGACCGGGAAGAAGGATATAGGGTGAGTAATCAGTGTACGGAGTCCCAGGAGGGAAATCAGTAGGAGGGAGAACTGAGTGGAAGATGGCGGTGATCTTGCCCGTGGTGTTGGATATGACAATGGTAGCTTCAGTAAGACCCCCGGATACGACTGCTCTAGACGAAGCAAGCACAGTGATTGAAGGGAAATGGCTGCCCTGGTTGGTAGGGGGAGAGGTCGCGTGAGGAGCCATGCTTAGAGGGGAACTGAGAAAGAAGTGGAGTAGAAGACCTCAACGCTTTAAGAGGAAGCTTATATAGACAATAGTGTATGCACCTATTATGTGCAGATGGCGGGGTGCGCGAGCAGTATATGGTATGTACTATATTCGGAAAGAGGCGGGGCTGTGACGGGTGGGAGGACGGTGCAGGGCGAGATAAGCAAGATAAGGAATCAAGCCCGTATAGGGAATGTAAGACAGAGGGATAGAGAGAGAGACAAACAAACCAATTGATATGGCTGCTTGTAAAGAGAAAGACGGTATATCAGGGACAAAGGCGAATTTTCAGGAACACAAAAGCCCACTGGAATCTGGAGTACCGCTCCGCTTATCAATAGATAGATGGACACCATGATGGAGGCGACGATAAAGTCTTTCCGTGAAAAGCTTCCTGAAAATACCCTATGATACCCACAGGTATGGGCGAGGCCTGTGGAAAGATTTAGGACTAGGGGTGGTCTGGAAGGGTGTTACTCGATAGAAACTGATAGTGTGGTAGGTAGTGTCTGATTATGTGAGGTTATCGAGACTTCAGCTTCCGACCATCGAGTGGGCCAGGGGGTCTCTATCGGTACACTATCGGTACACTATCGGTGGGCCTTCATCGAGGGAATTTGGTCCAAGATAAGATAGGAATACGCCCTAGCCAAATGCAGGGTCCAAAATGATTGGTTAGCCAATCATGACGCCCGGCCGAGACCGGATCGACACAAAGAAGCTAGCGTCCGGTCCCGGCCCAACACTCTTTTCAACGTCGTCAAAAAAAGTCTCCAGGACGCCGAACAGACTCTGGCTGTCTCAGCGTCGAGTAAGCCGAATCTAGCCACCCTACCGTTGTTGAAAAAAGAAATTCGGATCGTTGTGTGGATGCGATGCGATGGTGTTGCTCTTTGTTGCGAAGTAGGCGCCTTTACGTCTCTTGATGCCAATAAAGAGCCGGCTGCGGGCACCGCACCGACCAAGCCGACCAGACTGTGGATAGCCAACAGTGCCTCAATATACGCCAGACCATTCTTTTACTCGATAGAAAATACACTGATCGAGTAAACAGAAATTCAACATGCTTCGTCACCACGGACGCCAGGCACATCCGCGAGCTAGTGCATACAGCTGCACAACTCTTTCGGAGCCGGCCGGGTCTTGTTTTCGTGAGTTTGGTTCACTGTCGGTCTTCAGCTTCACCATGTTCTTCGTGTTGTGCACTTTTGGTTGCTTCATCATTGGACGTCTTCTCTACACTTTCAGGTCTCACATTTGATTCCTATCAGGCCTATAGCTGCCGTTCCATTGTTCAGTTCTCATTTGCATCGGTTAATGTCGTGAAAAATTTGTAGTTGAAGATGTTGTGGCTTGCGCTCCTCTCCGAATTTCGATCGAGTAATGGAGCGGGATGCGTCTTCCGAATTTTCAATTGACTCGTCGCCAAAGAGCACGCCGCTGCCTCGAAAACACCCGGCAGTTGTTGATTATACGCGTCTTCATCACTCTGCATCGTTGCCCGTCGTGCATTTCCTGGAAACGAAGGGTACGATAACTGATAGCCAGAACAGGACGGCTGGCGAAATGGCTTCGCGGCGACAATCAGGTTTCCTCTCTTCACGGCGTTATGCAAGCCTGGTATGTATGACGCTGAAGGAATGGTGAGGGAGGTTACAGCTGCAATTCAGCCTGCCAAAAAGTTAGAGTTCCAATTATTATCGAGTAAAAATCTCCAAAAAAAAAAAGAAAACCCCCCTGCCATGGTATTTACGGTATCGGCCACCTCCGAAATGGACGAGAAATCCGGATAAACGAGGCTTGAGCGGACAAAAAAAGTTAATACGAAGAAAACAAGTTGGAAAGTTTATGCTGATCAAGGGGAAACTGAAAGAAGGTTTTCTTGTTGCCACCTAGGGGACCGAGTGGGAAGGCATAGCTGTAAAGCTCGTGCAACAGGTACATCGGCCCCCCAAATTTCATCCGACAGACTGTTCTGCACAGAGCATATGAACGAAGAATAAGAGTCCTACACTTCTCCGAATGGGATATACCAGTGACTTCGAGTTGCAAGTGAGGAAAATCATGGGATAGGCGTCATATGATCAGCGCCAACGCTGGTTCACCTACCTACTTTTGACGAAAAGCGTCTAAGGTTGTCTGCTTCTTCTGAGGCTCTTTGCCCGTTCGCGAGCTGACTGTAGCCAGCATCTTCTGACTCGAATACATGCTTGCTTGCAATCCCACCTCGCTGGCGTTGTGGCCGTAGATGTCTAGATACGTGTAGGCGTCCGATTTGTAGTAGATGCCTTGACTGGCCGTATCCACAAGACCCATAGAGACCAGTTCTTTCAAGACACGAAGAACATCATCAGTGTCACGGAAGTCTTTCGTATAGACACAAATCAGTCGCGATCCAGGTTTACCCCCGTTTGTTGCGATTTTGGCTGTCGGACCTAGACGATTGTCGATGATAGCCTCAGCAATCACACGCCAGGTCCAATGAAGGTCCTCTGAAGTGGGAAAGAGCATCCACTGGGCCCCATTAGGATGTAGGGTAAAGAGGAGAGGAGCGAGGTTCACCTACCTTCCCACATAAAACATTCGTTTCTTCGGCAAGTCCAGTGATATTTTCTTTTAGGGACTCACTTTCCTCGTTCAATAATCTCTTAGTCATCGTCGCGGCTTTCCCTGCATTTGCAGTTTCAATAGCTCTCCTTTTCTTACAAGATCGTTGCAATAACTCGGAACCTCGTTCGACCAGGTCACCTGCATGTTCGCGCGTTGATTTGACTTGACCCTCGCGATAGGGGTTTGCAATCCAGATCCATGGCCCTACCGCATCCAGTGTACTGCTAGTAGGAGGAAGACGTTGCAGAAACTCTGATATTGATTCATTCAGTTGGCGAGCTTCAGGCATACCCTCTAACGGGTTATGCAAGTCAACCAAAGGCGCTGACCGGGCCATTGCCATGACTACGTTCAGGTCCTTGCTGCGGGCCTTCCAGTAGGGCTTGGGATTGAACTCTTCGCAGAGTAAGAGCAGTCGATCTTGTTCGTCCTCGTCACCTACAGATTGATTGAGCGGCGTCGTACAAGCAAAATGAGAGAGGGTTTCTTGCTGGAGGAGCCCAAATCGACCATGAAACCACATACATCGACTTCTGGGTGGCACAAAAAGAGTTTTGGTGAAGTATTACAGCCAGCTGGAGAAAGGTAACATCGAAAAGGATGATTATTATGTTGATGTAGAAATGGCAAACATACCGTAGAAACTTGAATCATCAGAAATCCAGCCGTTCCCGGACACCAACTCCCTTTCTCTTAACATGCTACGTTCGCGAAACTTCTCAGATCAGCCTCAGGACTAACACCATTCGTGATGTTTGCTCGTCATTGCATGCTTGGCGTATGACATATTCGTTATCAAAAGGGAAACTGCGAGTAAACCCACACTAATACATTATAGTACTAGCTCCAAACGCGTCGCGTCCCCCGCTATTCAACCGCGCCCGAACACTTTAGCACTTTAACAGCCTCCAGGTTAACATTCACGATCACGCCCACTCCTATTCACCACTCAACCCCAGTATGCCGCACTCTATATCACAAGAATCGTCCATTGACGAGGATTTCTCTATGCCTCAGGCAGACGCCCAGCCAATCAAAGAAGAGACGACGACCCAACCGCAAGATGTCGAGATGGCCGACGCCGACAGTCCGAAAGAAGAACAGGATGCGAAAGTCAACTTAGAAGACCTATTCAACGACGATGACTCCGATGGCGAGTTTACATCAAGTGCTCCTTCTCAGCTCGTGAAGGATCAGAGTCCTGAGCAGCCCATGTAAGGAGTATGATTGGGCTTTGATCCTAATTGCAGTATTGATACAATACAGACAAGTAACTTCGAAGTCTTCATACTCCGATCCTGAAATCATGCGCGCATTCTACCAGCGCCTCTTTCCCTTTCGCTACCTGTTTCAATGGTTGAATCACTCTCCAACTCCGACGAACGATTTCGCACACCGAGAATTTGCTTTTACACTGCCCAACAGTGCATATTTGCGCTATCAATCCTTTCCAACGGCTGATTTGTGAGATGTCTCATTATACCCCGCTTCAGACAAAGTAAACTAAACATTCATAGGCTCCGCAAACAATGTCTCCAACTCCTCCCTTCCCGTTTCGAAATTGGCCCTGTGTACAGCACCAACCCCCGTGACCGGAAAACCCTCCGTAACGCCAGCGCTTTTAAACCTATAATGAAAGAACTCGTCTTCGATATTGATATGACAGATTACGACGACATCCGCACATGCTGCACAGGCGCAAACATATGTCACAAATGCTGGGGATTCATAACTATGGCCATAAAGGTGATGGACATCGCACTACGAGAAGACTTCGGCTTCAAGCACATCCTCTGGGTATATTCCGGTCGCCGAGGCGCTCACGCCTGGATCTGCGACAAGCGTGCTCGAGAATTAGAAGACACGCAAAGAAAAGCCATAGCCGGCTACCTCGAGCTCCTTAAAGGTGGCGAAAAAGGCGGCAAGAAAGTCAACGTCCGACGCCCTCTCCATCCTCACCTCGAGCGCAGTCTCCGCACCCTAAAAGACAACTTCCAAACCTCCATCCTCCTGGATCAAGACCCCTGGGTCTCAGGAAAAGCCGAACACCTCCTCAACCTCATCCCTGATCCCACGCTCCGCACCGCTTTGCAGAAAAAATGGGACTCTGCGCCAAGTCGCCCGAGCGCATCCAAATGGAACGACATTGACAGTGTCGCAAAAGTTGGCGGCCTATCTATCACGCCCAAAGCTCTTGTCGAAGCCAAACAAGACATCATCCTCGAATACACCTACCCGCGTCTCGACGCCGAAGTATCGAAGAAGAAGATTCATTTACTGAAGTCGCCGTTCGTGGTGCATCCTGGTACAGGCAGAGTATGCGTACCCATCGATACGCGGAAGGTGGAAGAGTTTGATCCGTTGGGCGTGCCAACGGTTACGCAGTTGTTGGGGGAGATTGACGAGTATGATAGGGAGAAGGGGGAAGGGGAAGGGGACAAGAAAGACAAGATGCAAGATTATGAGAAGACGAGCTTGAAGCCGTATGTCGATTTCTTTAGGGGTTTTGTGGCGGGGCTGATGAAGGAGGAGATGGGGAAGGTTAAGAGGGAGAGGGAGGATAGTGAAGCGATGGAGTTTTGATGTGGTGGCATGTTTGTAAAGTGGACTTGGGTAGGCGTTTTCAGATTAGGGTTGGATTTGGATATACTGTACATGTGGTTATGGACTTGATGTTGTATGTAGTTTGCATTCAGATACCTCGGGAAGAGTGATACATTTTGAATCAATTGTTATTCTGATTTCAGCCTACACATTCATATATTGTAAATGGCTGTTCAATCTGTACAAACTAACACGCGTGGGGAGAATAATTGCGGGTGATGTATGCCCTTGTCTTCCCGTAAAAGGAAGAACTATAAACAACAGATAATACCACTCCCGCATGCATATAAAAATACAGAGTAATAACGAGGCCAAGAATAAGTCAAGATATGTCCCCATAGCACAAATTTCTAAGTAAAAGGATTTGGTGGTCGCAAGAAGACTGCCTCTGCTTAGAGGCCTCATCAACCGCAGAAAAGCACAACCTTATCTACTGTCGCAGCGACCAAGACCCCGTCGAGATAGAAGAAGCCAATCTGCCAGTATTCAGTTTCCGAAACGGCCGTAACTGCCCAAAGGCTCCATGCAAACGCACATTTGATCTTCTAGGCACTTCATCACAATAGACATAACAATACATCCAGTCCGGCCACATACACCCCCACTCTCCTCATATCCCCATCGAACAAGTAACTCACAGATTTCCTATCGATGTAGCCGCTAGTTCATCGTTGGATGCTGCACTGAGCGCCTGGGAGATTGAGTTTGGTAATCTCGAGGGTTCGACTCCCGGAAAGCTTTGATAGTTTTGTGATTTTTTCTTTGGAGGCTTTATGGGCGAGAGATTTTGCCTTCTTTGCGGAGTGAGGGACTTTGACGATGGGGAGAAGAACTGGACGGAGTTGGGGGTTGTAGAAGGTAGAGGATGGTAAGTGGAGGATTGGGGGACGGAGAGGTATCACTATAGTTTGGTGGACCACAGGACATCGGAAGCTCGACGCATTCATTGAGAATAGATTGAAAGGAATGTCTACAATGAAATACCCCTTTCTGGCCTTCATCTCTAGTTCGAAATTACCTTATCGAACCAGTGTACACTCTTATGTAACCGAACTGTCCCCCTTTTGTGACACAAAGTATACTAATGGACTCTTACGCCAAAAAGAGGATTGGAAACTGTCAAAGATTCCCCTAAAATCTAAACAGTAATACGACAGAAAATTTAAATTCGCTCAATCTTACGTAAAGAAGCACTTTTGAGATGAGATCATAACTCTCACATTCAAGCCACCTAACCCATACCCAAAGCGTCTTCACAATCTTTCTTCAACTCCCTAACAACCTCATCCACAACTCTCCCTATATCCCTCTCCCCCATCGTTATCCTTCTCCCACTTCCATCTGGCGACGAAAACTCAATTTCCTGATCTTCAGTGACCCTTTTATTGAACTGATCGGGATGCCATCTCAGCACTTCCTTCTTGTGCAAATGATCCCTCAGTCTCTCAATCTTCTCCCTCGGGACACTGTCAAGGTCGGGAAGCAACAACAGTTTTCCGGTAGAAGAAAACGGTGATCGCGGAGGTGCAAAGTTAGGAAAAACGTGGAAGGGCGAGGGAGGGGAAGGAGGAGGCAGTCTATAAGAGAGCGGAATGCAGAAAGAGGCTAAAAAGAAGCCAATAGTGTTATATTTTATTATATCATCGTGGCCAAGATACCTGAAATCAGGAGAGCGCATTCCAGGCCTGAGGAAAAAAGATTGCACTGCGCTTATGTAGAGGGTGTTTGAGTCGATCAGATGAGTTGCGAGGCCTGAGGGGGTTGGGTAAAGGATTGATGGGGAAGAAGGAGTGAGATGGGTGGTAGGGAGGGAAGCCCAGTAGGATCCGCAGGATGGGCAGTTGTCTTTAGAGTCTTAGTAGATTATACCGTTAGTAGGGTAGACTGGAAAAGGATAGAGTATAGCATACCTGTATCCTTGTCCTGACTAACACCGCCTCTCCTTTCTCTTGAATTATGACAGAAGCCGCTCTCTGGTTGGTCATGTCCCCCATCCATATCCATGTCCATGCCGTCATTGCCTATACCAGCTTCGCTGCCATAGCCGTCAGTGTTCTCATCCCAAATATCGTTGTCCGGCCAAACATGCTGTCTCCGTGAGAAAAAGCTCGAGCGAGGACGTCTATCTTGCGCGTGAGCGAGTCTATTTTTCTCTTGTTGTAGAGCAGCTTTGTCTGCATCCAAGTTTCTCTGTTGCATCCTTAGCTCATAGTCTTGTTGTTCCAGTCTCTCTTTCTCGACTTTAAGGCGCTGCTCTTCCCGCCCTACAAGCGCCTGAAAATTCGTTTGAGCTTTCGCAAGGCGTGCTTCTCTTTCTAGGAGATCCTTCCATCGAGGCAAGATATTGTGGTGTGATTCTGGCGCTGTGTTTTTCCCTTTCCTACAGGTATACTGCTGAGAACGTCGACTGGTTCCATTATCTGTAAGAGGATCATGATGGTCTATGCTGATATCCTCTTCAACGTCCATATCCGAATCATTATCATGGCCCCCACAAACATCATCATCACTGGATTCTCTTTTTCCAGGCAGCCAAGGGTCTGGAGCTTCAGATAAGGAGCCTGGGGCGGAGATACTAGAACCAAACCCCCCCAAAACACCGGGATTATTCTCATTATCGTGTGTCGTTTCTAACTCCGGAGAATCCGGAGACGTTGTTCGTCCACGAGCCTCTTCGTCAGTACTCGTCACCGTACACGCATATCCTCGCTGTTCTGGTATAGGTGCCCTCAAGCCAAACGGCTCGTTTCCCGTAGAATTGTTCTCTTCACCTTTCATATGCTCGTATGAAGGAGATGGAGGACGCGGTATACTGTCGGAGTATTCATATCCATCTGGAAATGAACTAGGCGAGCTCGGGGTATGATAATCCGGATATGCCCACTCGAAATCCCGCGATTTTTGTCTGTGTTTTTCGGGGGTGGGATTCTGGTAAGGGCGCCGTTCACCGTGTTCTAGTTCCGATATATGATACTGACCGGTTGAGTGCCGGTGGAGTAGGTATGAGAAATACGAGGATGTGACTTTGGTGGCTCTAGGGAGATCGGACAGTTGCGGCTGTGGTGGAAATAGAAGCTGCGTCTTCTGTGCCCTATCATGGAATGACCGCCTTCTTCGAGTAGCTCTTTCTGCTCGCCTCCTTTGAGAGGCATCCTTGTATAGATGGGCTCGTTCGTGAGGTGGGCAATGGCGATGAGGGAAGGAAGGATCCCAGAAGAAACTGTTGCAGCCAAGGTAATCGTTCATGATAGTCAGCTCTGCGTTTGAGAATGGCCCCTAAAAACCCGAAAGACAGCAGAGAGCGCAGAAACCCCAAGTCACATTTCTCCCTCTTAAGGCAAAGTGAATCAGTGTTTGCTGCTATGCCCAACCGTCCTCTTCAAACGGCTGCCCACAAAGAAGTACCATTAGTAGATTGGAAGAGTGAGGGTTGAGACGGATAATATGGAATCTACTTCGACCACGTCGAAGCAAACGGAAAATTGTTTGTGTGAATAATCAGATGGGACAATTGGAATCATCTTGTGCCACAGAGATCTGGCACACAAGGTACAGAAAAGGAAATAATATGAAACGTATGACCAAAGACAAATGACTGGAGAAAGAAAGAGGATTGGATTGTGGATCAGAGTAGGAAACCTATAGTTACATGCGATCAGTTTGTTTTGTGTATACAAAAGGCGGACTGGTTCTTGAAGGGAAGTCAAAATCGAAGGTGTCATAAAGCCGTTCCCATCTCATGGCAAGCTCTATTCCTGCGTCATTGCTAGCATAACTAACTACAGCATCTGTCCAACATCTCGATTAGGCAACTTCGAGCGCAAAGTGTAGATTACTGCAAGCTCCAGAGGTGCTCATAGATTAGAAGAATCCAAGAGAGCATCGATCTTCACCTCTGCAACCTGAGATTTGATTAATCGAGTGATAAATCAGAATCAGAATCAGGGACAAATAATGAATATATATGGAACCCTGTGTTCATGTTTGCTTCATTGTGAGCTATCTGCAAGGAGAGTAAAAGAGAAAAGGATCTAAAAGCCGACGAAAACAGCGTTAATATCTCGAACATGGTGTGTGATGGTGAACTGATGCTCAGAGTGGAAAAAGTCAAGAGAAGAAAAGAAATAGCGGTATTACATAAGCAGCGAAGCTGTTCCCTCTCGTGCAGGTTACAGAGCGGCTAGAGTTCCACTTCAAGCATAGCATGACACTTGCATACTCGGGGTTAGAAAGACTCCAGCGACAAAAATAGCTACATACACTGGGCTGTGTTTAAGGATTGGGGAGGACGACCTGAGAAAACAATTCTAAATCTTATAACCCCATTTGCGAATTTTGGCCCAACATGTCAGGGAAAGCCACAATTTCCGCTCCAGCCCAGACGTTTGTGGACCTCAGTGGCACTTCCACTGAAGCATTCAAGAATCCTTACGAAGCATTAATCGCAGCTTGCGATGGTAATGCTGTACGTACCATCCTCAAACCTTTATCGTCCTACTTGACTTAGTATTTGTAAGGCCCAAATTCAAGACCGCTACACCCTTCACCGAGTCACCCGGAACACTCAACAGAAAGACAAAATGCTAGATCGGAGCTTCCCAGGTGTCAGTATAGATCCAATTCTCCATAAATTGGAGAATGAACTTGGATACAAAGACCCAAGACACTGCCTAGTGTTCTGGGCGCGGCCAACAGAGAAGGTGAAGGGGTTGATAGAACGCGTGCAAAATGAACTCCGAACCGTCGCCCAAAGTAAGTCTACAAACCCTTCGACCCCTTACATATCCCTAAATAAGAATTGAGTCTCTAAAATGATAATCCATGCTAACCAACAAAGACCTCTGGCTCATGCCTCGCGACAACCTCCACATGACCGCCCTAGAAATAACCCACTCCCGCACCGCCCCAGAGATCTCGCAAATAGTCGAGAATTTCAAAGCGAGCGTCCCCTTGATTGCTGACTATCCGTCTGGCCACCGTGCTCGTCTGATCAGACCAATGATCGGTTTTGACGCTTCCGCATTGGCATTGAGCTTGGTTCCAGCAGCAGGGGAGAGCCTTTCTGCTGGTAGGACGTTGAATGATGACCAGTTCACGTATCACCACCTTCGTCGAGACCTCTTCAACCTCTGCGAGGACGCAGGGGTGAAGGTTGATTCAAGATATGTTGTGCCCTCGAGTCACTTGACGATTGGCCGGTTTATCAAGTCGGAGGATTTCACAGATGAGAAGGGGGTGCCGAGTCCTGGGAAGATGGAGGCGTTTGTTAAGAAGATTGAGGAGATTAATGAATGGCTGAAGTGGGAATACTGGCCAGAATACAACAACGGCGTCATTAACGATGGCGGTGAGTGGATCGTTGGAGAAGGGAAGGGACTAGATTGTCGAATGGGAACCTTGTGGTATGGAGGAGGCGAGTCTGTGTATGTCGGAAAGGGCTTCTGATACCGTACCTGTGCTGGATATAAGGGTGTCAAAGATAAGATGGAAGCGGAAAACATAGGCACTTCTCCCTTTACAATCCCAAGTTTGGAAATATTCAGATAGAATCGAATGTATAGAAATTTTTCGAAATAAAGAAGTTGGATTTGACAGGCCAACAACTTTGAATAAACAAAAAGCAAAGAGAAACTGTCTATAACACTGGGTTTTCCTCCAAGGGAACTAAAACCACGTCCAAAACTATATCATCCGCCTTCAACAGTCTAGAATCATCGGTCCAACAGGACAATCTCGTTATAACCGGACATGTAGAGCTCTGAAGACGGAGGCTGTGTTGGAAACATGCGGCGCCAACTCGGCTCCTCCACGCCCCCTGACGTTCTTCGCAGCCCTCTGGAAGCCTTAGATGGACCTACACCAAGTTTTACTTTCGATTGTGCTAAGTCGCCCTCCCTGACCTCACATGCTTCAATCTGTCTCTAGTGCCCGTAATCTTGTTCCCTGTACCAAATAATCTCTATGTCAAACTGCAACATTTCCTTTAACAAGCTACTGGAATCGAATCCCTTACGTGCTAAGGCTTCGAGGCCGGTCTCAGAATGGCTCCACCGGTAAGAAGTAAAGAGCACATTGTATGGTGGACGAAGCGTCAATTTGAACTATCCAGCAGCAGACATGTTGGGCAAGTATGAGCTCTCATAGGAAGCTGGAGAAGAATGAGCTCAAGAAGTTCTGGAATGGCTAGGATGCAAGCATGCGCCATGATGGTTGTTTTGATTCAAAGCTATAACGTATATTGCAAGCCTTCTAGAGTGGGGATGTTTGGTGTCGTCGAATAGCTGACCTAAGGTTTGCGGGGAGATGTCGGAGGCCTTTGGAAGGTCCGTGCGCATGCTCAACGTCAACTGTGATGCTGAGACGATTGAGAGACAGCTATCATACACCCACTTCCTCACTGCCTGGACGCACCATTCTGACTCTTACTCTTGCTACTATACGTGGAGGTATTTGATTTGAACGGCCTCTCTTGAATATTACATCCATTCAACACCTGTGTCCGAAAGACCACATTTCCAAACCATCCTTCCGGCTACGCTTCTCCGACTCTTGTATACATTCGTTGTTGTCTTCCCCGATACTTACGTAGCAATCCGAACTCCAACATATATTCTTTGATCCCGCCTTTGTCCTTCACTTCAGAAATTCTCCAACATGTTCAACCGCGTTCCTGGCTTCGGTGCTAGGCCTGACGGTTCACCCCGCCCGAATCCAAATCAACAACCGCCACCGCAACGACAGCCCGGGTTTGATACAAGGATGGGTGGTTACGGTGACCAAGCACCGCCTGGTTATAATCAACCCGGTCCACCTACGCAGCGGATGCCCGTTGGAGGCCCGCCTCCCGGTGCTATGAGAGGAAGCGGGGGTCGAGGTGCCCCTACAAAGCAGCTTGTACCCGTCAAAAGCCCTGGAGGGAATTCATATGCTTTCGGCAACATGTTAGCGCTCCGATTCCTAAATAATGAATGCTCGTATTCTAACTATAAGTAGAGTTGCAGTATCTCCTCATGACTTCCCACCTTCGCGCGACGGATCGGATATCTACATTCTCGTGAATGGCAATTATGTTCTCTCTGCCCGCGCAACACAAGGGTGCGAACCTGGGACGATTGGCCTCACTGACAATCAGAGGACTTGGGCGCAAATCTCATTGGCTCCTGGAGAAATCGTCACCGTTCAGCCGTATGACGCATTCAGCCAAGGAGGGCAGTCATATCTGGGGAATCTTGAGGTAGAGGTTGGATGGGCAAGCAGGAAGACTACAGACACTCCATACGATCAAGATGAGCTCGCTAAGTTCTTTATTAAGAGCTTTGAGAACCAGATCCTCGCGCCTGGCCAGCAATTGCTTATGGATGTAAAGAGTATATACCTAAGACTATTCATCCGTACCGTTCAACTGGTGGATCTTTCTATGGAAAAATCTGGGTCATCTTCGCAACCTCCTCTAACAGATCCTCACGCACGCGGCATCTTGACGAGCCATACTCAGATCAATTTCTTCAAAGACGGTAAGAGCGATATCAAACTGAAGGCATCAACAAAGCGCCCAGCTGCCAACTCAATCATCCAGCCGGGTTTCAAATTCGAGGATATGTAAGCTCTCTGTTACATGGAAGCTATACATAAATCCTGTCACTAACCATCGTTAGGGGTATCGGTGGTCTGGATAATGAATTCAGCGCGATCTTTCGAAGAGCTTTTGCTTCACGTATCTTCCCACCTGGTTTAGTTGAACGGCTTGGTATCCAGCACGTTAGGGGTATCCTTCTCTATGGCCCGCCCGGCACAGGAAAAACTTTGATTGCGCGCCAAATTGGTAAAATGCTGAATGCAAGAGAACCAAAGGTCATTAACGGCCCTGAAGTTCTCAACAAGTACGTGGGACAATCCGAAGAGAATATTCGAAAACTTTTCGCCGATGCCGAGAAAGAGTACAAGGAAAAGGGAGATGAGAGTGGCCTTCACATCATCATCTTCGACGAATTGGATGCAGTCTGCAAGCAGAGAGGCACCAGTGGAGGTGGAACTGGAGTTGGCGACAGCGTCGTTAATCAGTTGCTGTCGAAGCTTGATGGCGTGGACCAGTTGAACAATATCCTGCTTATCGGTATGACTAACCGGATGGATATGATTGATGAGGCTCTGCTGCGTGCTGGACGTCTCGAGGTTCATATGGAAATTTCCCTTCCCGATGAATCGGGGCGTGCTCAGATCCTCAAGATTCATACAGCAAAGATGAAAAAGAACGACGTCTTAGCCCCCGACGTCAACGTTGAGGAGCTGGCCAAGGTCACGAAAAATTTCTCCGGTGCCGAGTTAAATGGACTGGTCAAGGCAGCAACATCTTTCGCTTTCAGTCGGCATATCAAAGTTGGAACAATGGCCGCAATCGACGAAAACGTGTCCGAAATGAAAGTTCAACAGGCCGACTTCTTAGCTGCTCTGGACGAAGTGAAGCCTCTGTTCGGAGCATCGGAGGAGGAGCTAGAGAAACGTATGCTGGGTGGTATCATTCATTTTTCAGGTTTCATCAATGATATCCTGGAAGAAGGACGGCTCTACATCAACCAGGTCAGGAAACCAGGCTCAACTCCAATACTATCTATTGCCCTGCATGGGCCTCCGGGAAGCGGTAAAACAGCGCTGGCGGCGAAAATGGCTATTGATTCGGGATTCCCCTTCATCAAACTCGTATCGTCTGAAGACATGGTGGGTTTTAGCGAGATGCAGAAGGTACAGCAGCTCGACAAGACGTTCCGGGACGCGTATAAGAGTCCTCTTAGTGTGATCGTAATCGACAGCGTTGAAATGCTTGTTGATTGGGTCCCCATTGGGCCTCGCTTCAGCAATACAGTATTGGTTGCTCTGAAAGTTTTGCTGGGAAAGCAGCCTCCGAAAGTGAGTAACGTGGAACTTGCACATGCAGGGAAGCAACTAACGCGGTGCAGGGTCGGCGACTATTGATTTTCGCTACTACGACTGAGCGGTCGGTGCTCACTCAGTTGGACCTCTTCAATCGCTTCGATGCCGAGATTGCGGTGCCCAATGTCAACACACAGAAGGAGCTTGCCCATGTATTGAACCACTCTGGAGCGTTCTCCGAGCGTGACCAGCAACGAGCTATCAGCGAAATCCAGGAAATCACCGGTAGTGCAGAGGTCGGGGTCGGCGTCAAGAAAATCCTGACCGCCATAGAGACGGCGAAGCAGGACCAGGATGTCCCCGGCAGATTTGCGAGAGTTATGTCGAGTGCGATTGCAGCCAACAGGAGTTCCTTTGCATGAGCATTGACTCGGAATGTATCTGTCAAGAGGGTGGGGCGAAGACATGAAATATGCCTAGATAGAAATTATAAAGATATCAAAACCTGAGATGATCGAAATCCCGGGAAGGTGTTTCTACCGATGTCCAAGGCTATCGTTGAGCCCCCCTGCCACCGAGTGATTTGACATGCTTCCTACCCTATAAAAAGGTGTCAGTACAGGTTCGACCAGCTAGCGATTCGACGGTATTGGCGCCACTGAACGTGGCGAAATAGTTTGGCGCGCCGTTCCTGCGTACTACTGACCCTCGTTCGCATGGTAAGGAGGAGCTCGAAAAGGATAAGGACGCCTAAAGCCCATGGCAGATACATGGTGGTGGTGGGGTCCTGACAGCTTGTGCCACGGGGGGATCGACGCGAGGATGATGCTCATCCACATCTATGCAACGGCGATGCACATAATCGACGGAGTTTGTCTGATCTGAACTTGATTCTGCTCTTAGACGAGACACATCAGGGGGTCCGGAGAGGGAGTGGGTTGTGCAACGAAGGGTGCCGATGTGGAGATGGGGCTTTTCGTGAGTTGAGTACTCAGCTTCATCTAATACAATTACGGTGGTGTATATTCTGTAGGGTTATGGGAACCATACCAAATACTAACTGTATACCGAGATGAATGAAAGTATGAACAGGTATCGGAACGGATAGCAACAGATAGATTATCTACATACACCTTGAGCAAGCAAGGAAGCTCCTGTCCACTCACTCCGTGAAGCTCACGAGCAAACATTTGTGTGAACCAGTCAGGTGGGAGAGACACTATTGGAATTAACATTCTCTCACCGCCCTCGATATGGTGGTGCTATGAGTGGGTGGTTGATAGTGGCGGTAACATTGTTAGTGGACTGGAACTTAAGTGAAATTGTTATGGCTAGAGAATGCAGTGTAAGGTGTTGTGGAAGGGCAAGCAGGGATAAGGGAAGTTGGTAAGGCATCAAAGCTGAGGGGGACTGGGAGAGGATGGGGCCTGGGAAGAGGACGAGGGCTGGGAGAGGACGGGGCCTGGGAGAGGACGGGGATCTAGGAGAGGACGGGGACTGGGAGAGGATGAGGTCTGGGAGAGGACGAGGTCTGGGAGAGGACGGGATATGGGAGACGGGCTTAGGGAGACGGGGGCATGGGAGACGGTCGACTCCCGTTTTGGGGCGTAGTCTGGGGCACAACTGTACGATTCAGACCAGCCAATTACCGTGGGGCTGAGGAGTGCGTCATGGAGGGGCAAAGTGCCGGCCCGATCCTCTTTGTCTCGTCTCTCTCCCCTTTAGCTCCTCTCTCTCCCCTCGGGCTCGTCTCTCTTCTTCCCCCCCCCCCCTGTCACTCCCCGTGCCCGAGAGGTTTCTTCGACAACACACTCCTCTTTCTCTCCTCTTTCTCTCCTCTTTCTCTCCTCTTTCACTGCTATGACATTCATTTCTCACATCCTCAACCACACCAACCACACCAATCCCCTTCCCCTTCCCCTCCCATTTGCTCTCCATATTCGACCGTGTTTCCCATTTACTAATGTTATTTGCCAAAAGAATTCGGCCCTACCAGCCTGCATCACCCCTTGCTTGCTGTCATCCTCCTCGACATGCCTTTTCCAGATTGCCTGTCCAAAGGCGTTGGCGACATGTCGAGCCAACGCATCAATTTTGACAACACTTAGCATGTCCGTCAGGCATCCTATCCATGCACCTACAGACCACCTACAGACCACCTACATGCTGCATTGTCGCTGCTTTTGTCCGTTGAACTGGGTCCGCGTCTGCTGCGCTTATCCATGTCTTGCTGCCTTTACCAAATTCGTTGTCGTCCGGCTCTTGTCAGTCAATCTTTTTGAACATCCCACCCTCCCCAATTGAACGCCAATCTTTCTCCGAAGCTATTTTGCCAGCTAATACGAGCTGTGTATCGGACCTGCTAATTGTTAGTTGTGATACATTGGCCAATGGCATATCCCCCCCGTCGGCCATATCCCCCCCCCCCCCTTCCCTCCCCCCCAATGCCATAGAGGATCGGCTGCGGTCTGCTCTCTAGGGGGAGGAGGGAAGGTATTCGTCCAGGCCTGTCTACAGGATGCTCTCAAGGCTCGGATGAAGCGGGAGGAGGTTTCAGTGGATGTAGGACTATGCAGCTCTATCACCAGCTGAGCGGGGTTGCAAACAGCAAGTGGGATGAACGATCAAGTCCATTCACCCGTCATCCAAGATGCTTGCCATTGCTCTTACCAACCTTGTCCTCTGAGGTATAAAAGGCGACCATGAAGCGGTCTGAGTAAATTCTTTTCTGCTTCTCTTTCCTACACTCCATTGCATCCACACTGTTCAACTAATTTTTCATCTTCTCTGGCAATACTAGTCCATCGACTTCGGCCGACAGTTCTCAAGCATCTCCTCCCAATTACAAGCAGCCCAGCCATTGTCCTTAGCTTCTTGTCATCTTCAACCCCTCTTTGCTTCCGTGTCACATCACTATCACCCCATCATCATGTCTACTGCACACGCTTATTACCCTGCGGCCTCGCTTCCTATCAATATGCCGCAGAAGCCTGGCTACTACCAACCTACCCCTCACCACGGCTACGGACGCATATCAGCGTCGCCTCCCGAAGCTCCGGAGAGCGTTACTACCTCTGGTGTTGCCTCTTATGAGCCATCCGCAACTTCAAGCAGCTATGCTGGAAGTGCGAGCGAGTACGAATCCAATGGAGCTGCTGCTGGTGTCGATTTGATCGATTACATGAACGAGCGGGTACAGGGCTCCTTTGACCCCATGCCTCTTGATCGGAGTCTTGCAAAGCAGGCTCAAACGTACGTCTTGAAATCTTAGCTGAGCGTTCTTACAGAAATGGGGTTCATGAATTAACAAACGCACAGTTCCGGCGAGCTCAATGCCAAGCATCGCGAGCTCCTTGAACTCCAAGCGCTCGCCCAACGCAGATTGGCCGGAGCGCGAACCAACTTCGCTCAAGGCATGCGGACAGCGAAGGAAGTGCAGAAAGACCTGCAATGGACGCAGAAGCGTGTGCAGTAAGTTTTGCTGAAAGTTGAATCAAGCATCGCATTGGCTCACATGCAAACAGCGCTTTAAATGAACGAGCCGCACGGAAATATCCCACGGAGTACCGGACGGCGCAGGGTCAATATCCTGCTCCCGTTGATTACTAGGCCTGCGGTTGTTGACGCGGATTCGGTCCTCTCATCCTCTACCGATGTCACTGTACAAATTTCGGATTCTTCTATTTTCAAAAGTTTTTTTTGGCGTTTTGAACACTTTCACGTATCTCGATCCTCCTGTACTCTTGACTTTTCCTTTGGATCTTCGTTTTTCAGTCGTCCCATTAAGGTTTGCTGGCGTGAGGAATCTCAATCCGTCCGGCGTCATCCCGTTACCGCTGCGTAGGGCTCAGTCCGTCGCCGCTTTAGTGACGCGGCAGCCAGCTGGTACTCACTGCCGCCATTTCGATCAGATTGGTGCGGTCCGGCCCGCAGCACGGCGCTTATTTTGTCCCCGGTTGAGCGGAAAGCAGTTTTCCTGGTTTGGGGAGCGGTTTTACTGCACTGCAGCCTCTATGTTTCCAATCACGCCTCCTCAGTCTGTCATTTGTCCGTTTCTTAGCAGGATGGCGGGGTCTGGCTGGGAGGAGCGGTAGTTGGTATCGGACAGCCTGAGAGGAGCCGGGGTTCTGGGTGGGTTCTGGTGGGCCTTTGGGCTGATGTGGGTGGCCTTCTCCTCGGTAACGGTACTGGTAGTTGGTGGCTGGGTATCAGGAGTTTCAGGGTGGTTTTTGTGGCTATGTTTCATTCGGGGTGGCTAATTTGAAATTGACGGCCTGTAGTTCTATGAGAGATCAGATATCATTCGTTCGTGTGGACTGAAACTGGGTTGAGTGACATGATATCACCTTGAACTCCATAGTCTAGGAGAAAGTACCCCGAACTGGTAGATAAGACGGGCTTGGTTTAGTAAGAGCTCGCCCTCTCATGAGGGCTCCTAACCGGGGGGTCCATTAAGGTGGTCTCATGACGTCCCATGTAGGTGAGCGTAGGGCTCGGCTAAACATTGAACCGCTTCACCCAACCCATCCTCCATATAGACCATACCCCTCTCTCTTCAGCTCACCCATTCCATTTCCGTTGGGCTCGCTCGTTGTTTCACTCTCTCCATTCCCACGACGCTCTCGCCACATGAAACCGATAAGTTTCATGCTGTGCTATGCTTACTGCATAGGTATTCGTAAGTTAGGCTACTCGAAGGAGGGATGTCTCACCTTTACCACCCTTATCACCTTACGTATCACACTTTCCCTTAGTTGAAGAGATATACCTAACCCATACATGTTCGGGTTTCCACCTTACTTTTTGCTTTTCCCCTTACTACCGCTCTCGCACCCCCCCTCCACCCTTTCCCTCCCTTATTAGGCAAGTCCGCGCAGACAAAACTGGTGTTTCAGTTCCGAAATCTGAATTGAGTTGGTGCCCAAGTGCGACATTCAAAGCCCAGTGATGGGGCTCGGGCCCGGGATTGAGAGGAGGGTTCGGGTGTGGGGAAATGCGGGATACGGGATACGGTGAGATGGGATCGGTCTTTGGAGGATTTACCGGATACCGAGCGCCACGTACGTTTGATTACTAAATGATGCTGTGAATTGGCATAGGAAACGTTTGCTATTGGGAGCTTTACAACGATAAACTTTCTCCTTCATCGGCCGATACCTTTAAAACATTTCCCTCACGATTCCTTCAGCTCCCGAATGCTACTGTCACACATCTACTCCTTTCTTTTTCCGTCAGGGCTGAAGGCACCGAGACAGATAGTGCCAGATCACCGATCTCCCGTTAGTCTCTGTACGCCTAGCCGCACTACCTCCTGTGTGTCAGCCCAACCGGCTGAACCGAAGACGGCCGAAGGGGCTTTAAGCTGCCACAGAGCTATCAGATTCTCGATAACAGGATCGCCGAAGGATTTCCGAACGACAGCTTTATGGATCCAGCAGCCCTGAGCCCCTAGTCAAAATGAATGAGACAAAAACGCATTCTCCTGTTTGAGGTTAAACATGCATTTGATGTTAGGCTTGGCCGCATATTTGTGATTGTTAGGTTCGGTTGGGGTATCCGAGAGAAACAAATCCTGAATTTTCTGAAACCGAGTGCAGTTGTTTCAATAGAACGGTGTCTGGGCCTACATAGGCGGTCAGCGGTCATAATAAGCCTTCCTCGTCTCCGGATACAACCCCCAAACCGTCGGGAAAGAAATATGAGCGAATCATGAAGCATACCACAATACACCATCCTAAATTCCCAACCCCATAACTAACCTAAACCCCCAAGGCCCGGCTCTACATTTCAAACAAGCCCCCTCCAAGGGTCCTCAACAAAGCTGGGCAAGAACACCACCATATCACCGTACTCATTGCTGATCCCCTGGCGTAAAGCGTAGAGTTCCTGCTGTGACAGTTCCACTGGGCCGCCAAATGACAACATTTTTCCTTGGGCTTGAGCTCTCATGTCATCGTCGGCGGCTGGAGTGTTCGGCATATTTGGGTTGTTTGTACTATTCTCTTCCGCTGCCCGAGGTGGAGCGGGGAATGTTGATGGTTTGGGAGGCAGGGTAGATGGCTTTGGCGGTAAGGTATTTGGAGGGGGGTTGGACTCTAGCTGTTTGCCACGGGATAGGAAGTCTGCGAGTCCACTTCCGCCTCCCTCTTCCTTCTTCTTCCCCTCGCCTTTTCCTTTTCCTTCTCCGAACTCCTCAACATTTCCACCCACACCCACACCCACTCCCACTCCTGGCTCGGATAACTCCAAATCAATCTTCTCATGACCCATTGGCGCAGATATCTTCGGCCTCACCCCCAGCGGCGCGGAATTCGCTCCAGACGCTTCAGGGCCACGGTTGGCTTCGGGAGAGCTTTCGAATTTTCGCTTTTTGCCGAAGGAGGAGAAACCCATTAGAGCGGCCATTTCGGGGTCCATTTCTATATCTTCCATTTTGGCGGGTTTGGAGTTTTTAGTGTTAGGTTGAGGAGAGGTGGGAGAGAGAATGGGATGTTGGTGTTGTGGAGGGAGGGTTTGTATGCACGGGCGGGAGGGAGAGAGCGGGAGGACCCGACCAATCAGAGGGCAAGATGGTTGACCTCATGTCTCGAGTTCTGGTGAGAATGGTTTTTATATTCCAAGTACAGAAATTGAAGAACATCATATGTATGATATATGTTTTACAACTAACGAAAGGCTCAAAAGTTCTTTTATGCAAACGTTTATGTGCACCGTTTTTGAGCTGGACTCGAGATGCTAGAAGCTGATGGGCGACTGGGATGTGACGTCGAGCGGAGATCGACCTGGGTGGTCAGTGCAGGAGCTTCTAAGACATCTTCACGAGATTCCATCACGCTTTCCTATACTAACCTCCGTCAACAGGTACCCAACATGTCTGCTCCAACTCCTCAAGCTTTTTAAATTAATTTTGCTGAGATATGAATGAGTCGACAGAAAGGAGAGAAAGTCCTGCCGCGCCGCGGTTCCCCAGACGCAGCGTAAGCTTCTTTCTGTCATCTTGTTCTACCAGGAATCTGAATACTGATTGATTACTATAGGTAAGAACTGCGACGCTTATTCTACCACGGACTGGCGAACGTGTTAAGAAGAGCTTTACCCTGCGTCGAGCTCCCACAGATCACAATGGCTCCCCAAACGAAAACGATCCTCTCCTCAGTCGCTCCTCTCACTCCGCGGTCGAGGATGGACGATTCAAGAGAATGATACAACGGTATAAAAATGCTTCAAAGAACACATACACTTTCTGGACCTCTCGAGCAGGTCAAAATATCCTAAAATGCTCTCTAGCCTACGTTCTAGGAAGTCTCGCAACCTTCGTCCCCCCCATATCCGGACTTCTAGGCAAAAACGACGGAAAACACATGGTCGCAACCGTTACCGTATACTTTCATCCTGCGCGTTCGGCTGGCAGTATGGCCGAAGCGATATTTTGGGCGTTTACGGCGTTTGCTTATGCGGCTTTTGTATCTTTTACGAGCATGGCTGTATCGGTGTTCTTTGGAAGACAGGATATACTGATTGTGGGGCATGCTATTGTGCTGATTGTCTTTTGTGGGGGTGGGTTGGGGTTCGTGGGATGGTTGAAGCAGAAACTTGGGAATCCTACTGTCAATGTGGCGTGTTCATTGGCGTCTTTGGCTCTGATTACCGTTCTAACGAAAGAGGGGGCTGTACAGGCGGCGCAGTTTTCGTATCAGAAGATCTGGCAGGTGCTAAAGATGGTGCTTATGGGGACGATTGCGTCGGCGGCAGTTAGTGTATTTATTAACCCTATCTCGGCGCGGAAAGAGTATCGGGATAGTGTGAGGAGAGTTACGGACTCGCTTGGTACGATGCTGACGATTATTACGAGGGGCTTTCTTTCCGGGTCGGAGAACGATCTCAAGACGAAGGAGTATGTTGCCGCATCGAACCAGAGTAAGAGTATCTTTAAGACCATGGTGAAGAACCTAGGTGAGGCGAAGTACGAGCATTACATTTTGGGCACAGAAGCACAGTATAAGATCGAGGCCCGTCTGGTCAAATGCTTAGAGCAATTGACGCAGAGTATCGGAGGTCTACGCAGCTCAGCAGAAACGCAGTTTACCTTATTAGCTCAGTCCGAGAGCGAGGCGGGTGGCAAATCACTTCAGACCCAGCATCCATTAAGCAAGTCCAGTTCGACATTCTTTTCGGACTATTCATCGTCTCCGAGCTCTTCTCCGACTCTGAGCATGACTGAGAGGCGGAGTAGCATTTTGGCTTCTATAGAGGAGCGTCCTGAGGAATCTAGTGAGAGAGAAGACGAATTGGGCAACAGCGGTATGTCCTGGAGACTACCGCATGGGATGCTGTCTAGTGTCACTTCGGCGGATATGTTTTCTGTTTTTATTGCTCACCTTGGGCCTCCAATGGTAGGAATGAATGTTCACCAACTTCCAGTTCACGTACTAAGTCCTTTAGAAATCACTGGCCTACACACTCCGAGAAGTTTTAGACGAACTGCCTTTTGGGCCGGAGCCTGACTACGCTATGCCAATCAATGCTCATTTTCGAAGCAGTCTGCTAGAAGCTAACGAACTCTTCGTTACTGCAAGAAAAGAGGCTCTAGCTGCAGTCTACAAAAATAAAGCTCCCTCCAAATCTGGGTCAGTTGAAATCGCTGCGGACTTCGAGGAGGTAGCGGCTAGCTGTGCCTATTTCAGTCATTCCTTGCAGGATTTTGCGGAGGACATGATTACTTTTCTTGATATCTTAGAGGAGTTAAAAGAAAGTATCAATCCGGTGCAAAGGAAAAGAACATGGAATTGGCTCAAGTTTTGGCGTAGATGGGGAAGTAAACCGGCTCAAGACGATGCCGGTGAGTTACCATATGCATTGCTTTTACGAATTCACTCTCACACTGTGCAGAACGGCCCACGTTTACGGCGGAAACAGTAGAACATGGGTTATCGCAGGAGATCCCTAACACATTGCAGCGTAATGATCCTATCTACGATCTAAAAAATTCTAGGAACGAAAATCCGCTGAGATCCCGGCTGTACCATATGTTCAGAATCTTACGACGAGACGACATCAAATATGCACTAAAAGTCGGTATTGGAGCTGTGGTGTACGCAATGTGGTCTTTCATCCCTTCAACACGGCCTATATTCGGCCATTGGCGAGGCGAATGGGGTCTGCTTTCATACATGTTGGTGTGCTCAATGGTACGCATATCTTCTTTCCAAATCATTTCTCAGACCTACTCTTACCTGCCTATAGACAATTGGGGCATCCAATACCACAGGCTTCCAGCGCTTCTTCGGCACCTGCCTAGGCGCTATCTACGCCATCATCGCCTGGATCATGGCCTTCGAAAACCCCTTCATCCTCTGCTTCCTCGGCTGGCTGGTCTCCCTTCAATGTTTTTACATCATCGTTGGCAAAGGCAAAGGCCCCATGGGCCGCTTCATCTTCCTAACGTACAACCTCTCTGCCCTCTACGCCTATTCCCTCTCCGTCCGCGACGAAGACGACGACGACGACGAAGGCGGCATATCCCCTGAAATATGGGAGATCGTGCTGCATAGGGTTGTTGCAGTGATGACCGGCTGTATTTGGGGCATTATCGTCACCCGCGTCATTTGGCCCATCTCCGCACGGCGAAAGGTGAAGAACGGCATCTCCATCCTCTGGCTCCGCATGTCTCTAATCTGGAAACGTGGGCCCCTGCGCTCCCTTCTCGAAGGCGACACAGTCGCGTCCTACATGGATCCGCACGAGGAGCTTGAAATGCAACGATTCCTAGCGCACCTGGATACTGTGAGGAATTCGGCGAGCTTTGAGTTTGAGCTGCGGGGCCCGTTTCCGGATGCGAACTTTAAGCGGATTTTGGAGGCGACGGGGAGAATGTTGGATAGCTTTCATGCTATGAATGTAATTATTTTGAAGGATTTGCGGGCGAGTGAGGGGGAGAGGGAGATTTTGGAGTGGACGAAGAGGGAGTGGATGGAGTTGAGTTGGCGGATTAGTCATTTGTTTTCCGGTAAGTCATGTCCATGTTTCTCGTATGAAAGGTGAGGTTTCTGACTGGAATTAGTACTGGCTTCGTCGATGAAATTGGCGTATCCTCTTAACGATGTCTTGCCCAATATTGAGCATGCGCGAGATCGACTACTGGCGAAACTTTTTGAGTTCCGGCGAACGAGAAAGAGTGTCGCTACGGATGATGACTATGAGTTGATTTATACCTATGGCAAGTACCCTCTCACGCCATCCGAGGAGCCGTACTGACTACTACTTTTAGCGCTTGTAACGGGTCAGTTGGCGCAGGACATCACCATTATAAGGGAGGAAATAGAGCAGCTGTATGGGGTTCTCAATGAAGATGACTTGAAACTACAGTAAAAGCAAATAGAGAACCTTGATGGACATCACTCTCCCCAACAAACGGGACTTGTCCAATTGCATTCAACCCTTAGTGAACCTCTGGAACGTGAGATGCCCTTTTTGAAAATTTGAAGCAGGCCAGTAAACCGACCATCCCTGTGCCGGAAACTGGATTGTTAAAGATAATTAACCCCAATGGTATTACTTTTTTTTACAATTGAGCCTCGCAACAAGGGGAGTGGAGGTGGTGGTTGTGGCAAGCTCTCATTCCGAAAGTGGATTAGCGTGTTACTAATCACTAAGCGAGGGCGTCCACGGAACCGCACCTCATTTTCACCTCGACGATTTCCTGGGCGGAGTTCAGTCTCATCAACACCCAACGACCCCGACGACCACGCATCCAAAATGTAAGAATTCACGATTCTTTGCGGCTCCGTACACAAACACCACCCCGTTTCATGGCTTTGGAGATGGTTCTGCCCGCCAGGCACTGCACAGGTGGCGGAATTAGGCGGCGGCAACCCCTCTTCAGAGACCACGCTCTCTACGACTTCAAATTCTCTTCCTACGTCCAATGCTGACGGGACATGTCTCATAGGGTCAATCTCCGCACGCAGAAGCGCCTCGCGGCCTCCGTGGTCGGTTGCGGAAAGCGCAAGATCTGGCTCGACCCCAACGAGGTTAACGAAATCTCCAACGCCAACTCCCGTCAGACCATCCGCAAGCTCGTTGCCGATGGCCTCATCATCCGCAAGCCCGTCACAATGCACTCCCGCGCCCGCGCTCGTGAGCTGAATGCTGCCCGCCGGATCGGTCGCCACCGTGGTTTCGGTAAGAGGAAGGGTACCAAGGACGCCCGTATGCCCAGGTATGCCGTCCTCACTCTGGAGAATCCATCGATACGCAATGGGAAGATGAAAATTGGGGCTGGAATATTGCAGATGGAGTTTGTTGGGATATTTTTGCTGATTAGGATTATTACAGCCAAGTGCTCTGGATGCGCCGTCTCCGTGTCCTCCGTCGTCTCCTCGTCAAGTACCGTGCCGCCGGAAAGATCGATAAGCACCTTTACCACGAGCTCTACCACCTGAGCAAGGGTAACACCTTCAAGCACAAGCGTGCTCTCGTTGAGCATGTACGTTTCCCCTTGCATGATGAACAAATGACATCATGTCGCCACTTGTTTCCTGGGCAATAATACTGACATTTCCATCACAGATCCACAAGGCCAAGGCCGAGAAGGCACGCGAGCGTGTCCTCAAGGAGGAGATGGACGCCAAGCGTGCCAAGACCAAGGCTGCTCGCGAGAGGAGGCAGGAACGTGTGACGCAGAAGAGGCTTCAGATGACCGGAGAGGCCGAGGAGGAGAAGTAAACGGTGGGCGACATGACAAACAATCGGCGTGGTTCTTCTTAAGGGGCGTAAAACTGCCTTTCATTTTGGGCATATGCGGTCATGTTTTCATGTACGTCTGGGTCTTTGCAAAACAACTTCTCCTTCACGCATCTTCGGCTTCGACTGGCCTTGCAGTGCCATTACTAAGTACAGATGATGCGTGCGAGCCGCTATGAATGTCCGTATATATACAGGATAATGGGAACTGCGTCGCCGGCAGAGGCGGGTGTGTACTCATCGGCGTTCTTTTGTTACTGTGACAATATGTGCTGTGCTATGTCGCTAGTGTGAACAATCATGCTAATATTACGGGATCTATGGTGAACAATATGTATTTAACATAAGACAAAGTGTTGTCCAGTGATCCACAAGTGTATGCGGCATTGTGTATGGTCTGCAGGAGGACTATCTCCGAAGAAAGCAGAGGAGACTTCGCTTCTTTTGCCGTGTCAAACTATAAGCCACATGTCTTCCTGTCAGACATAGCACACCAGTGACGCTTCCTAATCCTAACCGGAGCTTAAAAGTGAGTCTGGTTAACGCAATGGGTAAGGCTTGATGATGCTTTCCTAAATATATTTATTTTTCCTATTGCCCAACGTACATCTTCTCATTAACCTGTATGATAGCTCTTTACCGTCACTTCGTTTTAATGGATGAATTTATGGCCTTCTTCACTCTTCTCACAGTTTTTGTGACTTCCTATCGCGTTACAGAGGGCCTTTCCCTACCGGCTTCTCAAGGTTCTCAGAGGATATATCACTAAAACCAACATTCCTCCTCTCCCGGAGGATCCTCAACCTCGGCGTCAACTATCCACAGCAAGTGCCCCAATACTACAATATGGTCTTATTAGCGCACTGCTAACGCAAACTCTGCTTCCCCGCATCTCTTTTGATTGTTGGCTACGCAAGTCCCCGCGTAGGATATAGAAGCGCGGAGTTTATAGGCAAGTTGGGTTTATATATGTCGCTATAGGTGGTAATAGGGACGCTTGCCGTTTTATTTTTAGCAATGTGATAATGAGGGCAGTCACCATGGTGTGCGAGACCTTTCGATGCGTGTTGCTAGCGAAGTAAAATATGATTTCCCCGGATGGAATGCCTAAGGATATATATCTTGAATATTCGGTTTCTTTCTGGCGTATGGTACAAAAGGGTGCTAGAAAATTTGAAAGTAGAACCCGTGAAGAACATTTGCTAGGAACTGGAATTATGAGAGTTGTACTATCTGTTCGGATTCAATACCGGCGTTCAATGATATGAACATGCTTCTGGACAATACTTTTAAGAAGGTTGTGTTAAGGCTCACTTGAGGATTGGTCCTGGGACTTCGAAGTGCGCATTCATAATTGTAGGAGATGTTGAATGGTATTTGTTATATCTACTTACATTTCGTATTACGAAGCCTAAAAATAACTCCTCAGCCCCAACGCCCACCACCCCCCCTTCTTCGGTCCCTTCAGCTCCTGCTTTACGGAATACCCTCATGGCTACCCTAACACCCCAAGCCCCGTAACTGCCCCCTTAACTTTACAGTTACCCCAAACTCATACACAACGGTAGCATAGAGCGGAATACTTACACTCACGCCAAGACAATACACCCCTAGGATCAAGACCGCCCGAATGCGGTAGGCCCATCCGAAAACGATAACAGTTCCCGCAGCCTCGCAATTAGACGCTTCATACAATACATCTTCCAAAACACGTCCACTTGGATAAACATTTATACCTAGGTATCTTTGCATATTACAGCCTACAATAGCTGAACTATGGAAATTCGAGGTATACAGGTGAGGTCCGCTTACTATCAGGTTCTAGCCTTGTTGCTTTCACCTTATCTTCAAGTCTCCGGGTACTTGCATCGTGTATTTCCGCACTCTCTTATTTCTCTTTCTTTTCCCTCTCCATCTTTCGTTTTGCGACTAAATCCAGACCAGTAACTCTCAAACCAAAGTAACCAATTTCCAGAAAACTCTCGCCATTCCACCAAAAATGGTCGGAAAACGCAAAAGAACAGGAGCCAAAGGCCCTCCACCCAAGATATCGTACGGCCAGATCCCCATAAAATCCCTCTGCTCCTATAAGTAACCATCTACCCCACAGAAAACTCGCCGACTCCATCGTCACCATAACTGTCGGCCCTTCCAAGAAATCTTTCCTAATCCATCAAAACCTACTAACTTACCACTCGGACTACTTCCGCGGCTGTTTCTCTGGCTCCTTCAGCGAGGCACAGAGCCGCACCCTGAACCTCCCCGATGTCTCCGTGCCTGTGTTCGAGACTTTTGTGGATTGGCTCTATTCGGGGACGCTGGGGTTGGCGGATTTTGAGTTCAGGCCCCTAGATAACGAGGAGTTGTATTGGTGCGAAGAGAGGGGTTTGGGTGCTGACAGGGCGTGGAAGGTGCCGCAGGGGGAGTTGGTTAGGGGGAAGGTTGAGGATGTGGCTGTCCCGCCAGATCGAGCTGATGACGGAGAGGATAACGAGGACGATTCGTCCGAGAGCAGTTGTAGTAGCGACGATGAATCTAGCACCGAAATCGGCGAATCTCTACCCACCGTTTTCTCTCTGAGCCGTCCAAGAGAGAATGATTCCGATTCCGACGACTCCGACTCCGACCCCGACCACTCCTCTTGCGGATGCCTAGACTACGTGGACGAGGACCACAGACTCACCGATCGCCTAATTGAAACTTACATTTTCGCCGACGCCCACGACGTCCCCCAACTCCGGCGTGTGGCCATGGACGCCTTGTTCCACCACGTCATGATGGAAAGCGCATCGACGCCCTCCTACAAAACCATCGCCCGCGCCTTCCCCCGACTTCCAGGGAGCTCACCCATGGCCCGCTTCCTCGTAGACGTAGAGTCTCGGCTTGGCTACATCGGCCACTGCGACGACCCTTCTGAGCTAGAACAGGTTCTGGGCCACAAAAGCCAGGGACATCTGTGGGACGACGATCCGCGGGCGTTAAGGAGAAGGGAACGCGAGGTAAAAAAACGAGAGTGTCTCCCTTTTGAGTTCGTGGTGGCTGTTATGGTGAGGCATGCGCATATTATGGGGTTATTGAGGGATGGCAGTAGGAACCTGGAGTACACACTGCATGCGTGCGATTATCATACGCATACGGATGTGGAGGAGCGCGATGGTTGTGAGACTTTGGAAAGGGAGGTAAGTTGGGATGATGGGGATGAGGACGAATATGATGAGGATGAAGATGATGAGGAATAAGACGACGCTGATGAAAAATAAAAAAAAAAAAAAACAGGGAAATAGGGAATGAGGTTACAGAATCAGGAGATATGGAGGGGGAGAGGTGGAAGAGGAGAAGTAAAAATAGCGTAGGACGTGCAAGTAGAAGGTACGCCTTCACAGGTTTGTTACTCATGAATGTGGATATAAATGTCCGCAAAACAATATATGTAGAAATCTTGCAGTTCGTATATCTTCCTGAGGGAGGAACTAGTATGCAGTCTAAGCCAAGCCCACAACGCCGATGAAGAAGCATGCAGAGCTATATATGCGGCAGCCAATGCCAATCCCTCAGTGGCCGCTTAGCTTGTGAATCTTGAAGTGGAAGATCACCAAATCCCATAACCGAAATGAAAGTGCTGAACCGAACCATACGCCGCATTCCAAACCCTGGATCATAAGACCTGCCTGAAGGGTATCTGTGCAAATTCCGGAACGCCGCTGTGAAGATCATGTATTCATGGTGTTGCCGCCCATAGAAAGGTCGAAGTGTTTTGTTTAGATCTGGAGGAAATCAGTTTCGCCCTGCCAAAATACAAGTTTTTTTTAAGACAGGGTTGGAGAGCACGTACGAGCCGAAGAGGAGCGCGATGCACGTTCCTAGTAAAGTTGAGCATAGCACGGGCCTTGTTGTTTCCACGCTGCAACCGTCTGAACGCCTCCTGGACATGGCTAGGCTGGATGGGCTCTCTGGCTTCCTCCGGAGGATCGAAGAGGCCTCGCTCACGCTTGCGCTTCAGATGGCTCTGGGGCTCGCCTCCGGTGCTCTTCTTGTAAAGGTCTTCAGCAATTTTGACTTTGAGAGCTTCTTCGGTTAGTGTCTGTACGATCTCGAAGGTCAGGAAACCGAGGATATCGATGATGTCGTCGTTGGGCTTAGCATCTGTGATCACGCCAAAGCCAGCCCATTCTTTAAAACGCTTGCCTTTGCGAAACGTGAAAGATGCTTGGCGGCAGTCGGACCAGTGGACGTATTCTTCACGAGTCATGTCTTTGGTACGCTCGTCGGCATTCTTAAGGCGCTGGAGTGTAGCGTAGTTCATCTCTTCCTCCTCTTCATCCTCGACGTCGTCAAGAGTAGGTGGATTTTCACTGAAGAAAGAATGAACATCCCAGACCAAGTCCACCTTGGCCCGCTTAGCCTTCTTCCCCGCTTCCGGCACCGGTCCCCCGGCACCACCACCTCCTCCTACGACACCTGCAGCGAGGTCAGCATCGCCTGCAACGTCAGCGCCGGCATCTCCGCCTTTGTCATCGGAGTCCTTGACAGAGCGGCGCACGTCTTTCCATTGCAGGAAATGTCGAAGACGAGAGACCTTGGCACGGTCGTGGCGGATCAGCATCATGAGGTCGTCGGTAGAGAGAGAACGCGAGCCGCGGCGAGTAGCGAGAGCAGTGCATTCACGGAGCATTTCGTGCACTTGTCCTTGGACGATGGCTTCGATAAGGGTGGTAGTCTCAGCGGAGGGTTCGGCAGTTTCGCCAGAGACGAACATCATCTGGTCAATCAACTCGTTTAACGGTGGTCCATAAGTTTTGACGATCGGACGAGATATCGGAGAAGACATAGTGATGCTTGAATAGGCTGAGAGTAAGATAGATTATGACTGAATTGAAAAACGGAACGTGGATGACAGAAAGGAGAAGGGGGTTGATAGCCGAGAAGTCCAGTTTCTGGAAACTCATACAGCGTTGGATGAGAGTGAGACTTATATACAATTAAACCAGCGAGAACGGAAGCAGTGAGTCAAATCATGCCGACAATAGAAGAGAAATGTCGGTGAAGTGAAGTCAATGTAGGAAAGAGTGATGGGTGTGAGCTGACAACGGCCCCATACACCGAAATGAGACTTGTAATTAACTTGAGAAAGAGCGGAAATAGGAAAAGAAAGGAAAAGATGAATAGAAAGAGTAAGAAGAGAATAAAAGATTAGCACTCACCTGCTGGATCTCCGTCCGATACTTCGCCATTTTGTCCTTATCCGCCATCTTCAAAGCTGACAACCAACGTCTTCCAGGAGTACAAACAATACGTTTGATTGTGAATCACTTCCAAAAGGCCTACCAACAAGAAAGAACAGTTAGTAAACAGGTTCTTCAAAGAAACAGTCGTAAAACGCTGTAGAGAAGAAAGGTAGAACAGCAGCGAAGAGAAAAGAGTAGAGGATGAAGTTGAAGTTGACGTTATAGAGCTCTCGCGGCAGGCAGACGATTAGCGAGATCATGCACGGGGAACCCGGCCAGCCTTGGCGAACTTATGAGCAGACAGGGCCCCTCCTTGTAATGTAGAGCCCCGCGTCCACCCCACCATTATTCTGATAAAACTTCAAAGTTCAACACCACAATTCGGCATCACCATTTTTGTTATCCATACCACCCACACCACCCACACCACCCACATCACTCACAATGCTCTACCTCGTAGGTCTTGGCCTTGCCGACGAGAAGGACATTACGCTCAAGGGGCTGGAAATCGTCAGAAAGGCGGAGAGAGTGTATCTTGAGGCTTATACAGCAGTTCTTCTTGTGGAGAAAGAAGTTCTGGTATGCCTCCTCATTATTCTTTACGCAGCAAATAGTGGGAAACAATGGCTAATTTACATGTCATGTGGCAGTAGGAAGCCTTCTATGGCCGTCCCGTAATCATCGCCGACCGAGAAATGGTCGAGTCCTCTAGCGATGACATCCTTAAAAATGCTGATAAAGTCGACGTCGCTTTCCTCGTTGTCGGGGATCCATTTGGGTAAACACAATTCCCTTTCCCCTCAAACACCAGAGATTACTCTACGCCTTTTCGTATGTATACATAGTCTAACATTGCCCCCACTCCTCCACAGAGCAACAACCCATACCGACCTTGTCCTCCGAGCCCGCGAGCTCTCCATCCCAACCCGCTCTATCCCCAACGCCAGCATCCTCACCTCCATCGGTACAACCGGTCTCCAACTATACAACTTCGGGCAAACCGTCTCCATGGTCTTCTTCCTAGACAACTGGAAGCCTGCCTCCTTCTACGATCGCATAAAGGAGAATGTATCCATCGGCCTGCACACGCTCGTGTTGCTGGACATCAAAGTGAAAGAGCAGAGTCTGGAGAATATGGCGCGCGGGAGGAAGATTTATGAGCCGCCGAGATATATGACGGTTGCGCAGTGTGCGCAACAGATGCTGGAGATTGAGGAAGAGGTTAAGAAGGAGGGTGTTTATGGTCGTGACAGTCTCGCTGTCGGTGTTGCAAGAGTCGGCGCAGAAGATCAGAAGATCGTCGCCGGGACTCTGGGACAGCTGTGTGATGCCGACCTTGGGAAGCCGCTGCATAGTTTGGTGCTGCTTGGACGGCGGACACACGATCTGGAACGGGATTTCTTGCTGGAGTTTGCGGTAGATAAGGAGCTGTTCAGCCAGGTCTGGAACAGAGACTATGAGGGGAAACAGTGATCAATTATGTAGAAAGTAAATCTTATTTCGCCTTAGATAGTATAGCACGATGGCTATAACCCAACCTTGAAATTAGAAATGTCGTGGTACCCTATTCATTCGCTCCTTTCCTGAAACTACAGGTATAAAGCGAGAATGTGAAAGTTCAGCTCACCCCGCCAGTCCTCCTCAAAATACCTGTACCTGTCTAATGCCCTGTTTTTCTGTTCTCATTTCTTGTACCTATTAAGGCGATTTCTTCTAGCTAAGAATCCGTCTCCCATGCCTCTGTAAGTGTAAGTTCTTCTTATTAGAGCCTATTCCTTTCTTCTCGCAGCCTCCCTCTCTGGAACCTTAGACCAGTCCCGAGGTGAATACTCCACAGACAAGCCACTGTGCCTAGTCCTCTTTCTTGGGCCGACTGGCTCCTCGCTCGAAATGGTAATGGGGCGCTTGATACTACCGAGGCGCCGGGCCCGCTCCGAACCGTTTGCTGGCGTCAACGTGCTGCTGCGGCGAGGAACATCTCGGACAGACTCGATGGTGGTTTCTTTGACCATGTTAATCCGGTCGATAGTTGTTTTAACGCTAGGGGTCCTCCGAACGATCCGAGTCGTCAGCACGCTGATTTTCTCTGCAACGCTGAGCGTACTTCTGGGGCCATCTCCCGACCCGAGGATCGTGGTCGTGTTCTTGGTAATCTCGGAAACGCCGCTCACATTACCGTTGGTTCCTTCCCCGGTACGGATATGGTGGCTATCCAAGGTGGTGTCGTGGCCTTGCGAAGCTTTCCATGCCTTTCGGACTTCAAGACCAAGAGCAAGCGATACGAAACGATCAACAGCGTTGCCAATAACATGCCATTGATCATTCGTAGAACCAACAATCACTTCATGGTCGGGAATGCCTTGCGTCCGCCGAGCTTCTTGAACAGTCATAGGCCGGTGCTCTTGCCAATGCAGAACTTCACCGCACCTTGAGTCCGCCGGATTCATTTTCGTAGTGATAGTGGGAATCAGGGCCTTCGGTCTTATACGCTTCCAAGACATTCCCACCTCTTTCCTGTCTTGAATCAGCTCGGTCGCTAGGAGACCCCGCTTCAATGTCGTAGCGTAGCTCTGCCCGGGCGGAAAAAGTGGCACGGCCCTGATCAACTGTCGGTCCTTGACTCGCATAGGTCTAACCAGACGGTGATCGGGATAGGAGATACAGACACTGGAAAGTCCGGTGTTAATATTCGGGAGACCTTGTGTGGCTTCAGCGGCTGTGACATGCTCGAAGGGCGTTGGACAATGCAAATCTCTACGGCCAATACGTTCCGAATTAATAAGGACCCCAATACTTCGATTCAAGGTTCCTGCCGGGTGGCTGTGCGTGATTGCTGGTTGTGAAATCGGGATGAGGCCGGGAGCAGCAACAGATATAAAGAGCCGAGTTCGACGCTGTCCGCTACCGTGGCTCCAAGAATCTATCATGAACTGTCTCACTTGGTAACCCAAAGCAACTAGACACCCGACCACTTGGGCGAACACTTTTTCCTGCTCGCTGCCCTTGCGGGTTGCGGCCATATTAACAACATTCTCCATAATGGCGTATTGTGGACGGTATAGATCGATTAGCGTGCAGAAAGTAGTCAAAAGCGATGCCTTCTGACACGACTGTGCGCTCCTCCAGTCCTTCTGCAGCGTGGAGAATGGTGGACATGGGCTGCCCGCAGAGAGATACTCGACTTGTCCAATGCCCGGATGGAGACTATTCCGTTTACCAGTCATAAGTCCCCAGATGAAATCATTGACCGAACCGTGACAGGGAGTGAATTTTTCCGGGTTCCTTGCGTTTGCTTTCTGTGTGTGAATTGCGGGTGCTTCAATGTCAACAGCATGGGTAAACTCCACTCCGCCGCCCTCTTCGATACCCCGATCCAGATTCCCTCCGCCAGAAAACACGCTCAATCCTCGCAATGGCTTACATCCTTCGGACGCTGGTGCATTTGGATCGAAGCCTTGCTGCAGTACTTGTGGGTCCAAAATGCTCGGGTCTAAAGGCTGCAGTACCTGTTCACCGCGTCGGCTTGCCAATCTCGAAGAGACTATCCAACAATCTCCGCTGCCGTTCCTATCGTACGGTGTCGGAACGTTTCTTGTCTCGATATCGTGTACAGTATAAAACCGGATGTGGCATTTCCGTTGAACCCTTCGTCGAGGAACCGTGATGTATTCATCCGTCCACACCAGCTCGTTCTTTGGGATCTTGCAACGTTCGCTGCTCAATTTTGCACAATCTCTTCCGAGCCGAAGGAGCCGTCTAACTGAGACATCTTTCCCATTGGAGGCGACATAGACAACAGGCTCTAAGATGATACTTGACTTAGAATTAGATGTGATGTAGATGCAGTCTCCTGCCTGTAGGGAGGGAGCCTCCTCGCCCGCATCACATGTGCAACGGAAGTCCCCTTCTTCCAAAGTCTCAAAACAATTCTTCGTTGACATGTATTTCTGTCGAATCCAAAAATCCGCGTTGGTCCGCTGACGCTTAGGATGAAAAACAACCGAATATTTGCGTACAACATCCGTGCTAAATAGAGGGCGTTCCTCGCAGTCGCAATGATCTGAAAAGAATAATTCATCGTTGAAGGGGTAGTAGGCTGTAGATATGGTCGTGTCCGTGGGGCGATACAGCCAGATCACATGTAACTGTAGTTGCCCGTTTCTAAGCATTGAGGTTCGTTGAACATATGCCAACCACTCTTGATCGGTCGTCTTCCACAGACCATCCAGATCCGGGTCGACACTGATCACATCGCCGACATTGATGTTAACATCGCTATCCCGTGCCCTATCCGGTTTGGCTATCGAGGTACCATCAAATCCAAGGGCTGTTTTTCTTGCTTCAACTTCTCCAGCAATGCCCGTCTCAGAAACTACCTCCTCAAGATATTTTCCAAAATAAAGATGCTTGAAGCAATGGTACACCACAGGAGTCGCGGGCGTCTTTTCGCGCTTGATATCTTCTCTCTCGATGCTATGTCCAAGTTTCATACAATCGCCCCATAGAGGATGGGACAGCAAATCATCATCATCCCGATTGGGCAGATTGTATGCCTGGTGGTAGAGCAGGTCGATGTTGGCGTTGACCGCCTGCCTAAAGTCGCTACGCGGGTGTTGCGATCGCCATTTTTGGAACAAGCTATTGCCACTGAACCGCGCCTTGATCCAGGTGTAAAAGTCCGTCCGAAAATGGCCCAGAGTGATACTGCCGGCTGCACTGGAAGACATATAGTCCAGACAGTGCTTGGTGAACTCTGCTAACCATAAGAACTGCTGGTGCTGAGCTTGGTATTCCGCGGAGCTTTTGCGTAACTTATAGTAAATGTTGTAGTGGGCTGACAGGGGTGACTGCAGATAAACAGTAACAGTCGGATCTTCCTCGCTCCCGTAACCCTCTATGGAGAACTCTTTGATAGGAATGTCCTCGACATAGATCCTTGATTTTCCGACAGACAAGACACCATTGAATACCATATGATCGGAGTTGCTGCCCAGGAGACTCAATGGCCTCAGCTCGTATTCGAACTTATGGTCAGGCTTGTAATAGGCCGAGAAATCGTCCAGATCTAAAGTAACATAATCTTGCACGTCAGACGAGTCGTACTGCAGTGGATTGGCCTGAAGCTGGTCATTTTGAAGCTGGTCCCAAGCGCTCTGGAAGGGATTAGTCGATTGGGGAAATATTGACCTGCTGTACTTACCTTTAGGTGCTCGAGAGCCTTGGATTCCCTCGTGATCGGTAGAGGCGGCGGGCAATTCTCATATCGACACTTGGGGTACTCATAACATTCAGGTCGCACTTCAATGCACCGCTTGGAGAGTAATTCCTTCATGTCATATATTTGGCTTGGGAATACTTAAGAGGGTCAGTGAGCAAAGCAAGATGACATGAGTGGATGAGACATACTGGATGGTACGTCTCCCTTGAGATCTGAGGAGCCGCCGTTTGAAGGCTTTGGCAGCTCGGAGCAGGAGTTGTGTTTTCCAGAAAGCCGGAACTTGGATCTCAAAAGCAGTAAGACCTGGTAGAAAGCAAATTTCAGACGTGATCTCTGCGCAGCGACGATAGAAAGGGTATTGAAGACAAGACCCCGAAAAGAAGAGATCCTATTCCCCACCTAGAACAATTCGAAGTAGCGAAAAAAGCGACGAGAAAAACAAGGAGCTTCGTAGACAGGAACGAAGTATACCAAAACGCGCTCACAAACTCACACTATGCAGAATAACAAGTGAAAAACGGTGGCTGGGAGCAACAATTCTTCACTTCATTCTGGCGGTAAAGGTAGGCTCCTGTAAACGCGCGTCTCTCACATGTGATATCGTAGCTATCCGAATGGCCTTAAGAATAGCAACGAAATGTACAGATTTTGGTACAAGAGGTGAGAGACAACGCAGATATGCGCAGGATGCGCGTAGTCACGTGATCAGTAAATAAACTACAGGGGCGGAGCCTCGGCAGAGGCCGGGGTTAGCCGAGGGGAGACTAGGCCACATTGAAAGGGGTGGGTTAGAATGGAGAGAAGTGTAAGGGGGAAAGGTAGAAGCTGGTGGAGGGAAAGTTGAAGGTGGAGCGTAGGCTGGTGTTCTTAGTTGAGGTTGAGAGTTGGAGGGGACACATGTACTGCTTGTAAAGGAAGGTATATCCAAGCGCGTGATACGAAGCAACAGCAAGGTGATAAATTACGAAATTTGAAAATCGACTGTACATAGTATCAAATAGGTGGGTTTACTCGAAGTAGCACAGTGAAGATGATTCGTACTTTGAAGATCTATCGAAGAAAGAAGATGTGAAATTCGTGATTCTAAAGGAACAACAAGGTGATAGAGCCCCAGAATACAGAAACAGCTCGGCACATATACGTTATAATATATAGACGAAGTTACTCAGATACAGTAGTAGAATTGCACATCACGGGCTGCCTCACGGGGGACATGTTAAGGTACTGAATGCCGTAAGCCACCTTACTCTCCTGCGAACGATCATGAATACCTCCGTCGGCGCGAACTCTCGTTTATCTACCTTATCCCTATTCTATATTCTCGGGTAAAAGTACCGAATGTTATACAAGAACCAATCGTAAAGCCATTAAACCATAAACCAGAGCCGCCTTTTTCCCAAACCGAACCCAGGACCATACGCCAACCCAAACCCGGATATGATACACTCACTTCTCACTGTCACTCTTGGGCACATAATCCCATAGATGTGTATCATCATACGTCTCGGTCTCTAACTCCCTGTTAGCAGGGTCCTCCCCCCTTTCAAAAGCCTTCTTCCTCCAAGTGTCGAGCTCAACATCCATGAGTCTGACAGTGCCGTCGAGCTCATCGATATTCTCCTTCGTGTCCTTTGGAGTCTCGTATGCGTCTCCTTGTGCGGCTTTCTTTTCTTTCTCCTGATTCCGATAGCCATCCAACTCCCCGAATAGCTTATTTCTCTCATCCATTTGGGCAAAGAAACTGGTGTAGTTCTCACGGCCGCCAAAGCAAATGCCATAACCGTCGCAATAGCAGGTATTCATCGAGGGACAGTATTGCTCGTGGCCAGTGAAAATGTAGTGCCAGATGTACTCGAATATACGTCCGCTGTATGCATCTTCTATCGGCGTATTCAGAAGCCATTCCCGATAATGAACAAAGCGTTCAAGAGGAATTTGCCGTATCCTGTCTTTGCTCACCGCAAATTGCGCACAGCACACACCGGATAGCGACGATGGAATCGGAGCACCGGGGTGTAGTTCCTCCCATACGTAGCGTCTCCAGAATATCTCCTCCGGTTTCTTGAAGAAGTCAAAGTCTTTGGCCGGTCGATCCAAGTGTATCCAATCCGGACATCCTGGGTCGTGGTGACATCGTAGGTTCATGTATCCCATGCGGGCGACGCGGTCATGGTTCAGGCGCTTAATCATTTGAGCGGTGTCGAGGCCAAGGAGCATGTTGTTGTGCCATGCCCAGCGGTGGGAATGCGCGAAAATGACTGTGTCGGGGAGTTTGTCGTAGTGGTCGATTATATAGGTGAGGTAGACCTTACGTAGCGTAAGTTAGCATTGTGCGAGGACATCCGTATCTTCCCATTGCTCACCATCGCCTCACGGCCCTTGTTCTTAGGAACATGGTATTCAGCATCCGGGTTATCAACCTCATAGATAGCTAAAGGAGTGTCTTTCAACTCCTCAGTCATCCATGTTATGTCTTCCTCCCCGGCCCGTGGAACAACGAGAATATGACTGTATTTCGAGCCAGCAGGCTTAGGGACCCCATCCGTGAATCGCAGAGGGATACTGAAATCCAGGGGATTGCGGTTGCCTTTGTATATTGGAAGAACAAGACCTTGCGGCTTCTGCACCAGTCTCAGATACCAGGACCCCAAGCACACAATAAAGAAGACAGAGAGGGCCGTAACCAGACGCGGGGGTTTGGAAAGCATGATGGGTGTTGTGGAATATTGAAATGAAGGTCTCACCGTTATGTGGTGGGATGGTAGTTGCAGGTCAGTAGCGGCATTGTCAAAGCTTGTTAGAGCTGTGCAGGTGTGGTGGGGAGTCAATCAGACACGGTTGCGGGTCTTGACGTTCAACAAAGTTCGGACGTTGAGCTTGTGAATAGGAAGCTAGGAGCTCGCTCTGCAGATTGGTCCGCGCGCACCGTTTATATTCACCTGCAGGATGCCTGCTGCACATCATAAGCCCTGGCATATCTCAATTTGGGAACCGAAGCGATGCCTGCTGCACTCAATACATATTGATGTGGTACAGCTTTATCAGACTGTGTTCTCTATTCTTCTTATGTATACATGTCTGGTTTATCGAACAAAACTATAAGGCCCGCTAGCTACTAGCAAATGCGCAAGAACCCAAATCCAACTTCTTTGCCGGATTTTGTGGGGAGATGTCGAAATCGAAGATGTCCATGGGAAGACCGATAGTAGTGCAGGCGTTGGGAACCTGAAAAGGGTTAGAAAGTGCCTCAAAGGGCCTAGATTATAGATAGAACCTACGTCGACAATACCAGCAATATGCCCCTGAATGGGTGCACACGACAGCAGTAGGTAAATCTGATAGTCATCATAACCTATCAATTCAGTCAGCACATTGTTAAAAACATTCAGCAGCATCCTAATTCCGCTCACCGTATCTCCTCAAGTACTCAATAACCCTCAAACACGTCTGTCTATAGGCCACCGTCGCATCATTATAATGCTGCTTCCCATTCTCATCCACCGAAAATCCCTCAAAATAAATATACCTTCCAGGGCCAAACTGCGGCTCCACAGGTCCCGGTATATAAATCGGCGACTTCATACCCAACTGCGCCATACCGTCCTTCATAACAGAGAACTTAATGGTGATGACACCCGCCATTTCGATGGCACCACAAAACGAGATCTCTCCGTCGCCCTGAGAGAAATGCAGGTCACCAACGCTGAACTTTGCGCCTTTGACATGGACGGGGAGGAAGACCTTGCTACCGCGGGAGAGGTTCTTGATGTCGCAGTTTCCGCCGTGCTCGGGGCGACCGGGGATGGTTCTTGCGCCCTCCTTGCCGACCTTCTCTTTGATGTTGTCGCTGCCGCTGCCGACATGCACGTTTTTGGCTAGAGGGAGGTTTGCTACTACGCGGTCCATGTGCGAGCAAGCGTCGACGAGTTCGCCTTCGCGCTTGTTCCAAGTGGCGAGAACCTCTGGGGATGGAGCGCAGCCTAGAATACCGGGATGGATGAGTCCTGGGAATCGGACACCGGGGATGTGTCTGGATGAGCAGAAGATGCCTTCAAAGTCCCAGATAGCTTTTGCTCTAATATCTGGTCAGCCTTTTTTTTTTACAATAGTTCACGCGATGGTTACTCACGGCTTAGGATACAACTCATCCAAGAATCCGCCTCCATTCTCCTTTGCAAAGATTCCCGTGAATCCCCAAGGTTGCTCTTGCATCGGCTGGACATCCTGAATCTCCACCACAAGCACATCTCCTGGTTCTGCGGTCTCTATGTCGAAGGGCCCAGTAAGGTAATGCACACGGCTCAGGTCAACGTTCTTGATATCGTCAGCTGAGTCGTCATTTTTGATTTGGCCACCAGTCCAGTCGATACATTCGATTTTGACGACTTCGTTGTTCTTGATGGTGTCACAGGAGGGAACTGCATAGGGTGAGTAATGTTCATGGTCAGGTGAGCTGAGATAGGGATCACCGACTATCTGGATGCCACCGGTTCTATATTTAATGTCAGTCTGGGTCAAAGTTAAGCGTTGTATTGTCATTTACATGGAGACACTTCTGTTCTGTGGCAGGCTTGTCCAAAGACACCTTTGCTGCGTAACGAATTCCTTCTTTACCCATTGTGAAGTAGCAACTGATTGGATAGAGCCCTGATAAATGGGATGAACAGCAATAGATCACTCGATATGAAATATAAGAAATAGGTTGAAGGAAGTTCAATTGATGTCAAGAAACCATGGAAGAACGTCAATTCATATACACATCCCGAGCGGGGAAGGGTCGGCAATTCACTGATAGCGCAGGAGGAGATAAGCTGGAGATAAGTTATAACTACGAATCGTTACGTAGCGTCAAGTCTCAATCATCGTGTACTGTTGAGCTTCCTCAAATAGGAGTGTGACCTGGTAATGCCCCGCAGTCTATAGTGGGGTAAGATATGCTACTCTATGTGGTATAAACGCCCATCGTCATCGTGCCGCGCTAGAATTATCGGGATACAATGTACCCGCTCATGCATCACGCCTAATCGCTATCTCCAAGACCGCATTGGAGATGGCAATTGTCAAGAGGCATAAGGGTACCCCACAACTCCATGAGGTACCCATCCGATCTCGGCCTTGCTGATCTCTCCCGGAAATAATTTTGACCTCGGGAAGCTCATAAGTACATTTTCCGCGGCGTTTGCCGGACATCAGATTGATACTTGGCCTCGTTTTGGTCCACGTTGAGGTTATCCAGCAAGTTCAGAGGCAAGCTTAGAAAGTCATGCTTGTTCTTCCACCTGACTGACGTTTCTTTGAACTCCTCCAGTTTAATGGGTTCAGGCGGAGGTTCCGTGATTTTGGTAATGAGATAGGCTGTTGATGCCTCTGCGATACCGTAAACCAAGACGCCGACCAGAGGTATCTTGACCATGACGAAGAATGCAAGACTGAATCCGAACAAGACCCCGGCACGATCCTTGAACCACTTCGCCTTCTGTTCTTTGGAGTAGTGAATTCGAGAGAAGTAAGGTTCAAGCTAAAGGTGCTGTCAGAGTACTAGTCTCAGGGACATAGACAACGCACTTACCAGCTCACGCATAAGGCTCCTGGATGAGAAATAGGACTGTAAAAACGTGACAAGGTACCTCCGAGGAAGCAAGATGGAGCTTCCAAAGATAATCGCTGCCGGCTGGATCCCTACCGCTTGGTGGAAAGTATAGAAACTCGCCGCCGGTAGGACAAAACGGCCAACGTATGGTATATAAGAGCAAGCGAGGACGGCCAGGGAGATGGCAGCTCTCCGGCCATAACGTATAACCAGGGAAATAACCACCTTTTTGGGCTCTTTTGTGGCACTTCTTGGTCCATTTTTCGAATACAGTCGTAGGTTGTGATGATACATAGCACGGAGCTGGTCCGGATCGTCCGACTTGTGCTTTTGTAAGTAGGTTTGATCCACCCAGCGCAGCGAATCCATGAACCTGTTTCACGTTGTAAGTATTTAATCTGGCTGAGAGGGCCTCAGGTTGCTTACATCTCGTCAAGCGTAGGAGTTATGTAGCGCATACATGTCATTAAAAACAACGGGATTTGGAGGACAGAGTGTTCCATAAAACTCAGGAAGCCCAACACATCTTTATCCCATTTTGCGGTATCCATGTTGATGACATGGGAGAGAAACCACAGTAAGATTTTGACCCCGACACCCTGCGATCCTGTTAGGCCCATTGCTTGTCCGACAAAGTACGGGATGGATGAGAAACGTACAGGAATCGCAACGAGTACTCGGATGGCGATGCCGGCAGCAACAGCATATCCAGCTTGGCGGTAGTGCTTTGTAGTGAAGATATTAGGATTTTGAAGAGCGCGGTTGGCTATATTCAATGTCTAGTTAGCAAATTACCTTAAATCCAAGCAGTGAGATACTTACCACCAACTAGGGTGAGCTGGGCACCCCGAATGATTGCATTGAGGTCGAAGTTCGACATGACGAAGTCCTTTCCACGATGGGATTGTATAGACGAGGATTGAAGTTCCCGTCTGATGGTGGTTGAGGAAGTTGAAGAAGCTCAGCTACAGCTACCTAGGCGGGGATTGATGACGCACGCAAAGCTTAGTTCTTCACCACCAAGGGTGTAGAGACTTGAGAGCAAGTAAATTCTACATATTTGCCAAACCGACGTCAGGAATTCAAGATATGTCGCATAGTTACATAAGGTGCTTCCAAAATGTATGATAGCGAAATGTAGTTGAATATCGTGAATTGGGAGACGGTATGAATCTTGATGCGATTGCGATCTACGCTTCAAACGCCGCTTCACCAGCCCAGAGCGGATCCCAAATCAGCGGGCGCTTCGACATGTTTTTACACGCCGCGGCCTCCTTTTTCATATTCAAAGGAACAGTCCCCTTGAGCTATACAACAATAGAATCACTGATAAAATGATGGATATTATGCGACAAGAATTCGTAGTCAATAAATATATACAAGGTTACGACCAATAATGGCGTCCTCTCCACCTTCACAAGCTGGGTCGATCATCCATCGTGAAATCCCTTGGCAGAGGCAAGTGCGCATGAACGGTCACGGACCTGTGACATCTATGACCCTTCCAGCCTACCCTCACTTCTACCCTAAACCTCGTCATACACTCGCTGTCTTCGTCTTCTTCTTCTTCTTCTCCTTCCTATGTGCTCGCTTCCCTGGGACCTCTGTTGGAGCGTCACAACTTCACTCAATCTCGCAATGGAATTGCCTTCCTGAACTCTCTACCATGTCTTCCCCAGCCCCGTCAGCGGCCCCCGGGAGTGCACCGTCGTCCTCGAGCGTGCGACGTTCTTTTACGGTCCCCGCGAGGCTTTCGAACAGATCTACACCATCTTCCCCAGCATCCAGAGATAGCGCCGACGGCATCGAAACCTTATTTACCCACACATTTACTAAGATAATATCTTTTACCACGGGTCCTAGTGTTACTAGCCAGCCGACGAGTTCGAGACGGTCCAGTGTAGACATTGGCTCTGAGACACCAGAATCTATTCCATGGAAGGGGTATACTGAACGCACTCTTGCAGTTGGTTCGTATGCGTCCTTGCGGTTGTCTAGTTCAAAGTACTAATCAAAGTCCGCAGGACCTCTCCGAGTGTATCGCGTGACCTCTTCGAATGTATCCTTCCTAAACTCTGGAAACTTCCTTCACACCATTTTTCCCAAATCGCAATGCTGGTGCGTGGACGGAGAATCGCAGTTCGTCTTGAGAATCCGACAGAATTCATATTATCGAATCGAACTACCCTTTGTGACAAACGAGGATAAGGAGAAAATAAAAGAATTCAAAGATGTTCTGGATAAGGTTTTACAATATGAGAAGACCCCTTGTCCGTTTGCTAGAGGATTTGAAGTCGAGTTGCCTGAGGCGCCTAAGGCAGCGGTTCGCAAACATTTAACAAAGAAGCCTGAGAAGGCCAAGAAGTGGCTGTTTGATAAAACTTGGGTCCCTTCGGACGGTGCCCGCTCTGTCATAGAAGAATCTGACTCCACTGCGACTTCGTCGTTTGAGGATGATGGTCGCTCAAGCTCACATACCGCAGAGATAAATAGCCAAATATCAGAACCGCCCGAGAGCGTGGTCGAAAGTGCTCCACCACAAACAGCCTCCATCCCTGAGAGAGCGCGGAAATTCCACGCTTTGCGATCGGTAACTCAACCGGCTGAGACGCGGTCGCATTCGGTGTCTTCTTCCAAACCTCCAGACATGCCAGACTTGTCGAAGAGTTATAGTCCACCCCATGATCCCACGGAGTCGAGAGAAACCATCAATTCAAACCTGAGCCCAGCAGCAGACACCGTTAGTCTGCTTTCTACAACAGATACATTCTATACTTGCGCAAATACTATTTCTCGGGCGCCGTCCCCGCCGTATGTGGATGCGCAAGCAGATATCGAGGACAATCCCTGGGCCAGCGAACATATCACTCAAAATCTAGAGAATGAGCAAGAGGACAACCATTTGAGAGGCAGAACGCTTCACCGCCGGGATATCTCTGAGATTACGATTACCGGACACTCGGCAGAACACAGTAAAGAGCCTGCCCCGATTACACCCACTACAGAAGGCAGAGCTTCGTCTGCTCCATCCACTCCGCCCCTGGTCAGCGACTCCGATGATAGTTTTGAGCCGCCCTTTCTTGACGTACCCACTCCACCGGCCACTATCAGGCTGCGGAGACTTACCGGTGCTTCGCAAAGGCGCGCGTTCTCTCCTATGCCGCAAGAGCAAAATTTGGTTCGTCGGCAAGTCGATACCCCTAGGAAGCAGTTGACCGCGGCCTTGGTTCGGAAAACATGTGAGATTGTTTTGGGACCTCCAGCACATTTGGTCACTCTTATGCTACGCATTGCTGCTAAGGTGTCTAACGGGGTTTTTGGTTTCGATACTTATCGAGTCCGTCATCCCGTCGAAAAGATTCCTTGCTCGTGGGAGTCGAGCGGCGACGAGGGTGAATGGGAAGAGGATGATTATGGTATTCCTCTGACCAATCTCGAAGGGCATGCCTTAAGAAGAAGAGACGGAAACTCACCATGAAAAACCCAGTCGCAGACATCGTGGCTTGTTTCTTTTGTATATTTGTGATACCACGGAGGCATTTGCATGGCATTGACTCATTGGCCATTTGATGTTTCAACGCACGGCACCTGGAGGCATATTGGCATCGGTTTGGGATACGAGGCGTTCTTGTCTGATGGACTATACGGCCTATTGCCATTTCTCTACCTTTATACCTCGTAATATATAGCGCATGATATTCGTCAATTTCTATGCTTTATGTCTTTAGTATCTGTTTTATTGGCGAACCCATTGATCTGCACCGTTTGCATTAGCATATGCATTCTGAACCAATGTTTCTACTTGCCTTTCCCGAACGGCGTCTGCAGTCTGCGTGTCATCTGTTGGTTGTTCTCGCCTCTACTTTTCGGATGTCATGTGCACTCTGGAACATATAGCGTGGCTGTCTGTGGTTCAGCTCGCTCAAAGGAGGTTGTTTGCATTCCACAGAGTATCAACCTTGTAACTGCGTATAACGACATAGGACTAGTCTCATTAGATGAGTATACTTCCATCTTATGGCGGTGAACACTCCTTAGTCGCTTTATCCTAGATTCAGCTTGTTAACATTTCTTTTAACCTTGACCGGCATAGAGTAAACTCTGCAGTCAAGACATGCTGAAAAGAGGCGTCTACCTATTTATGCGCAGCAGCAACCATCAGCCTTTTCCACATGTTTCTATATATTTTTCCTTAACTCTAAGTCGTCGCATTATCCCTATCAAGCTCATGTGAGCCGCCCTACCACGCCTTCCTACGCTTCCCCACCATAACTCCATCGCACCGCATCTCCCACTTGCTGACAACATCCCCTCACAACATTGAGTCGGACCCTTCTCCAAGACTTACCCTGCTTTTGGATACTAGAAACCCCGCTTTGTACGCTGTCCCGGAAAGCTGGTGTTGTGGTGATGGAGGGTGGCGGGAAAATGCAGCTGGTGGATCCATCCCCAGCCCTTCTTTTTTCGAGATTTTACGACAATGACAGCACACTTGATGACCACTCCCACTGATGAAAAGCTTTGGTTTCTTGCAGGATATTCCCTACCCACTATTGTGATCTCACCGATAGAGCATGGGATGATGGTGTGAGCATATTCAGGTGGCCGGGAGGTCTATTTAGAAGCCCTGCCACCCCGTGTTTTGCGCGAGCTTTTCCTAGAAAGATCAAGACCGTTTTTCTTCGTACTCTGCGGAACTAAGATTCTGTGATACATCGTCTTCCCTTCTCTGAACCTTTTTGTTATTCTGGCGTACAAAGGTGGACATACAACCTCGGATTTGGACGAACAATGGACTCTCCACCCACCCTCATCCCACCACCCCTCCGTATCCGCAACCCAAACTACCGCCAGAAACATCGACTCCCCCATTCCCGTCCCATCCTCCCAAGGAGTGAATCCACACAAGGCCTTGTACCAGACCCTCTGTTCAGCAAAAGAATAACTCCAGACACTATACTCGTTACCGTCCTAGAATTATCCCCTGCAACTCCCATTGCCAATCCAGTATCATCCCCATCATCCCCCAGCGCTCCAACTTCAAATTGGAACCATGTTTTCCCTGGATCCTCCCCCCCGAGCTCACCGGGTACTAGGCCTAGACCATTGAGCTCCCTGAGCTACTCCTCCTCCTCCTCCTCCTCCTCAACTTGGATAACGTCTACCTCCACGACTCCCTGGACCCCTCCTCCGCCACGTCCTTTACGTCGGAAATCGTCTCCGCGGATGGAGACTTTGAGGTCGCTGAGAGAAAAAGATTCGGATGCTTGCTTGCAGCGAATATACGAACGTCAGACGAGCGCTTATTTGGACGGGAGCATGTTGAGGTCTTTCCACGTTAGTTCGAAGCTAGGGCGTGAGGTGGGGGATTGAAGGGGTTAGGATTGGGGAAAGGGCATTGGGGGATGGGTGAAGATAGTCAGTATTATTTTGTTTAAACCGAAAAAGCTCTATCTCGGAGTCTCCGTTCTAGAATGTCTACTAACGGTAAATAGAGCTATTTTGACAATAAATAAGCTCCACCATATGGTGAAAGCATTCTTGGCCACCCATCGGCCCTACGAACTGGACTTATATTTCAATCTAAGCCCGAGCAGGCGCGAAATCTAGGGATATATTGACTCCCAATTACCGCAAGTTGCCATCACTGAATGCCAAGGTTACAGAGACCGTATTCACCATTCGTGGGACGACGGCCAGACCAAGAAGAAAAGACGTCACTAAGTGGTTCATCGACTAGAGGGCAGTCAGTCGTGGCAGGAGCGTACAGGACCGAAATTCACTGCTATCATCTTAATTTAGCGAGGTGAATTGCCCCACGATTTTCTTAGCAAGCGGACAGTTTTTATGATTAGAGCACTTCCTTTTGAAGAAATTCGGAACGAAAATATATAAATCTAAGCCTCTGGGGCACAGTATCTACCTCTTATGTTACAC